>JASGXE010017710.1:0-31248 GCA_030068105.1 Sinentomon sp. SZTP_YWyxl
TTGGCTTCAACCTAATTCAGTGTAAAAAACAAGTTCAGGTGTGCCCACCCTGGCTTCAATCTAACTTTCAAAGTGTGAAACAAATTCGGGACTTGTCTGGTTTGACTTCAACCTGACAAAAGTCACAAAATGTGAAAAACAGGTTTGGACTTGCCTTCTTCGGCTTCAATCTAAGCCGTGAACTGCTTCGTTTGGGGCTGTCTTCTTCATCTGCACTGAACTCCTCGATCCTTTTCACTGAAACAGAAGGAAGCAGCTTGGATTTGGATACTGATCCTTCCCTCAAATCATTTCCTGAAAAAACACAGGTTGGTGGCAAATGAGCAAAGAATAACAGAGTTTTTTGGCATTTTTAGAGTGCCGATAATGCTGCATCACGCATGTTAGACTGTGCAACATTTTGATGGAAGCACTGCTGCGTGTTTGCAGAAAATTTGCACAAAAATATACCTATCGCGAAAAATGTGATTGCCAAACTGAATATGTCTGAAAAAACTTACCATAAGAATTCAAAGTTTATGGGGTCAATATGCGAAAACTCAACCGATGGGAGTGCAACAGGAAAAAGAGTTGATGAAGAGAACCAGGAAGTGAAGACGGGGCAAGTAAAGTAAGTAAGTAAGTAATGTCCTTTATTTCAATAATATCCAAACAACACAAACAAGAAAGAATTTCGAAGGAAGGCCGGGATAAATCCGATAAATGGCCCCCCTTTTTTGAAGAATCAAGAATCAAACTAGGCAATTTTGACAAGACAAAATGTGGTCAGAGCAACAAAAGCCAACAACAGAAATGTCAAATGGAATAAACACATATAAATAAATCTGAAGTTGAGTAATCAATCTGTATTCAATCATTCCTACAAATTTGGGTGAGTTCATTATTTTTCAGAAAAGGAGGGAGCGAATGCTGGGATACGAGCATATTTGGAAGAGAATTGGGCATTTTGCCGTTTGCTGTCGTGAAAGACAAATGCTTGTTCTGCCAAGCGAAGCATATTGCCGCTGCCCTTGGACCCGCTGCCATTCAGAATTTGCCAGAGTTTCAGAATCCACAAGTCTTGCAAAATTTTTGCCGGGAAATTAGCGGCCTTTCGTCATCAAGAGTTTCGTTTGCTCCAATTTTGAAATGAAGTTTCGTTCAGAAAGACCGCCGACACGAGAGTCATTTTCCCATTTTGAATTTCATCGCCGATTTATAACATTCATCGCCAAAGAGAATAAAATGGTGGATCGGAAAATGTAGGTGGATACCTCGGCACTCGTTTTCTGAGTAGCAGTTTGGTAATGAAAGCATTTCACAACCAGCTCAACTCCCAACTCCCAGCTCAAAAACACCTCTCGGTTCGGCCTGCAGAAGTGGACACACAGGTCAAACGATGACTTTTAACCGGACAAGCCCAACTGCCGGAAAATATCCGATGCCAATAAACCGCGCTTTCTTTCCGACTGTCGGAAAAAATCTGACGCTCCACGTCCGCACCAACCCCGACTGTCAGTAAAAATCCGGCACGCGACACTGCCACTTCGACGAAAATTTATGGGGCTTCGATTTGGCACCGTTCTGGGATTGGTGCGTAACGTAGATTAAGGATACTGCAGCCATCTCGCAAGTTATGGCTTACTCCGTCAGAGTCCAGTTCGTCGCGTGCTTTCTCTTGTATTTTTTGAAGAAATGGCGGATCTAGGAGAAGAGGAATTTCAGGATATGTTCTGTGTTCTTTTGATCTGGAAGTGAAGTTTTGCGATCTGTAAAGTGCTGAGAACCCAAAATGTTGTTGACAAACACATCACACATCAACAACGACAGATTTTTTGCCGAAATTATTGCAAATCGCTTGCATTTTTGCGAAATTAATTCCGGAAGGAAGTGTTTGCATTTTCGGAAATTCCGGAATTCGGGATATCGTGCCGAAATCCAAATTCCGGGCGTGTCAGGTAAAAAGATGAACACACGATGACAGATGAGCGACGAAACCGGAAAAAAAGGGTGATGTTATAAGTACTCTACCCAAAAAGAGCCAAAGATTACCAACCAGGTTCTTTTGGAGATGCTGTTTTTTTGACAGGCTTTTGTACTTTTGGCTTGGTTGTTCGGGCTGGGGATTTGCTCACAGAGCGACCCCTTCCACGAGATGAAACCCTCGACCTCGCTGGAGACTTGCTTGGGGGACTGGGTTTCGAACGGGACTTTGACACCGATCTTCTCGGAGATTTTGATCTTGCTGGTGAGTGGCTTGCACCACGTTTTGATTTTGATTTGGATCCCTTTGATTTCGATGGACTACTTGATCGCTGTACCTAAGTAATTGATAGTTTGAAAAAGAACAATGAATTAGGCATATTCTTTTGAACCGGAGTTTTACCTAAAATAAATTTACGGGAACGGGTTTTAAAATGGTAAACCAACGCCATTTTTCAAAGAAAGAATTCCCCTTTCCCCCAAATTAAAATTTTTTTTAAGATTTTTGAAAAGAAAAAGCTAAATGTGAATTTCCCCAAAAGCCAGTTATCCGCAAAAATTCATAGAAATTTTAACCAAGAAAACCATTTTAAAAAAAAAAACTGGGCCAAAACACCCCACCCAATACGGAAAACCCCCAAAATTGGAGTAAAAACTGGAAAACAGGAAAATTTAAAACAACGAGGCCCATTTTTCTAAAATGAATTTGCAAAGTTTTAAATAAGCGTCTGCTAAATCGCTCGCCTTTCGGCTTCCCGAAAATTAGAATTTCGGTGGGCGGCAGATGGCATGCGATCGCGAAAAAAGGTGCCTTCAACAGGAACTAAAGACAAAAAACTGGGAAATTTGAAAATTGCGCCAATTTGCATGCATGGCATTTTGCATTTTTATTTCGGGGCCTTTTGGCTTTTTGCTTAAATTGATTTCTCCGCAAATTTTGCCTTTGATTGGCATTTTGCGCTTGCTTCTACATTCTGCATCTTCTTCATTGCCGTTTCTGTTGCACCATTCTACAATCTGTGAATCTCTTCAACCTCGCTGCATCAATCTTTCTGCCTTGATGGTCGCTTCATCTTTTCCTGCTGCTGCATGGGGTGAGTTGCTTCTTGTTCCTATCAAATGTTATTGCTGGAGTTGCTGTTGTGCTTATTTTGACATCCCATAAAAAAAATTAAAACGGTTGGACCGATTTTGGTGGAATAAATGTCTGCAAGATCGCTGTTTATTCCTCTTTCCGACTTTGAAAATTTTAGGTGATGCGATTCACCGGTTATGCGGCAGAAAACCCGTTAAATGCATGGGAATTCCACGCGTCGGCATACGGCAGTCGGAAAATAGCAACAGCTTTAAATGCGCGTTCACCGTACGGCAATTGGAGCTGTCAGTAACATTTTGCTGCTCCGATTGCCGAAGGTCTTTCGGAATTTCTTGATGTTTTTTCCCTAAATCAAATTGTACGGTGTTCGCGCGTTTAAAGCTGTTGCGATTTTCCGACTGCCGTACGCCGTACGCTCGCAATTCCCATGTAATTAAATGGGTTTTCTGCCACAAATCCGGCGAATCGCATCGACTAAAATTTTCATAGTGACGCCTTTTTTCGAGATCGTGCAAAATCTGCTGCCCGTCAAAATTCAAATTTTCGGGAAGCCGACAGACCTGCGAATCAAGGCACATGGTGTGACTGTGAGTAAGTTAGTTCCTCCTCTTTTTAGATTTTATTTTTGGTTCACTTTGTAATGATCAGGAAATTGCTGGTGCGTCAACTGATTTCCAGGGTGGTCAGTAAACGAAATTCAGTGCCAGCAACGCCTCAGAATGTATCAACAATGCGCAGGCCTATGCAACACCAAAAATTACAAACTAGATACCTAAAACGACAAAATACAGCAAATTCAGTAAACTTACCGGGCTCTCCAAGTCAAGTAACTTCGCTTTCAACTTTGCAGCCCCTGCCAGAATTTCAGAAGCCGATAAGGACTTTCCAGCCCTCCGAAGAACCCTGGAAGGGCTTCTACTTCTAGGCATTTTACAATGTACCAATGCCTATCAGGTCAAATCTGAGCTCTTGATCTAGATCTATTATCCATCAAAAAGACAATGCATCAAGATTTCAAGTTGGAAGGGAAAAAATCAGTTGTAGGTAAATAATGATCGACTTGGAAGGTAGGTACCTACCGTTGCCTAGCTATTTTAACCGGTCAAGCCCGCCAGCCCGGAATTGCGAATTCTGGCTTTAAAAGTTTTTCCGCACGTTTCGGAAACACGGAGTGTCGCCCCCGACGGAACTAATAATTATTTCTGCAAGGATTTTCGAAAAACGGAAAAATCGGAAATGCATGCATTTCCTGCCCAACCAAGCCAGATTTCTGCTCTGTGTCATTAAAATCGCCTATAATTTTATGTCAACAACAACAAAAAACACCTCCGCACAAAAAAACGGCCAAAATACCCGCAAAATGCTTCAAACCGCATCAAAATCGAGCAAAAATGGGAAAAAATAGGTAATTTCAATGCGACGCCATTTCTGAACGGTTGCAGCAAATCACGTGAAACAAGCGTCAGCCAGATCACGCTGATGTCGGCTGCCCGAAAATTCGAATTTCGGCAGGCAACTGATGTTGTGTCATCGTGAAAAAGGCGCCTTCGACAAGGGACAAAAGAACAAAAAGCGGGAAATTTGAAAAGTGCGCTGATTGAAAACGGTTGGACCGATTTTGGCGGAATAAACGTCTACTGAATCGCTGTTTTTTCCTCTTTCCGGCAGTGAATATTTTTGTCTTCACGATCGAGTGGTGCTAATATTACGTAATTAAATTCAAATCCCTTGAAAATGGAATACCCATGCCGACGCTTATTTACGTCGTCCGTACAATCACATCATGTTGGTCTTGACGTTTTTCTCTTCGTCGCTTGTACGCAGTTTTTTTAGCGGACGTAAATGTACACCGCTCGGGCTTGACCGGTTAACCGGTCAAGCCCGAAATTGCGAATTCTGGTTTTAAAATGTTTTTCAGCGCGTTTCGTTCGGAAACACGGAATGTCGCCCCTAACGGAATTAATAATATCTGCAAGGATTTTCGAAAAATGGAAAAATCGGAAATGCATGCATTTCCCGCCCACTCAAGCCAGATTTCTGCTCTGTGTCATTAAAATCGCCTATAATTTAATGTTTTCAACAAAAAAAAATACCTCCGCACAAAAAAACGGCCAAGATACCCACAAAACGCTTCAAACCGCATCAAAATTGAGCAAAAACTGGAAAAAACAGGAAATTTCAATGCGACGCCATTTCTGAACGAATGCAACAATTCACGTGAAACAAGCGTCTTTCAACTACCCGAAAATTCAAATTTCGGCGGGCGGCATATGTTGCACGATCGCGAAAAAAGGCGCCTTCAACAGGAACTTGAGAGAAAAAAAGCGGGAAATTTGAAAAGTGCGCTGATTGAAAACGGTTGGACCGATTTTGGCGAAATAAACGTCTGCTAAATCGCTGTTTTTTCCTCTTTCCGGCTGTGAATATTTTTGAGTGGTGCTGATATTACGTAATTAAATTCAAATCCCTTGAAAATGGAATACCCATGCCGACGTTTATTTACGTCGTCCGTACAATCACATCATGCCGGTCTTGACGTTTATCTACGTCGCTCGTACGCAGTTTTTTTAGCGGACGTAAATGCACGGCGCTCGGGCTTGACCGGTTAAGCTGTGAGTCAGCCATCGATTGGAAGTGGCACCCTCACCTCATTGCTTAAGTGAAAGGCACTCGCCACTCAGTCGGCACTCACACATTGAATAACATGGAATAATTACCGGAACACTTCCATATACCTGCCCACATGTGGATTCGGCAATTTTGCGGACGTATGCTGTTCCTTATTCTAAATTAAACCTAACGAAACCTGACCTACCTCTCGCCGCACTCTGCCACAGCCATACCTACCCTAACCTAACCTTCTATGGCAATGTGCGGAGAGGTTAGGTCAGATTTCGTTAGGTTAAAATTCGAATAAGGAATAGCATACGTCCGCGAAATTGCCGAATCCACATGTGGGCAGGGATATGGAAGTGTATAGTGGCGGCGGAAAAAGATTACTCATACATGTGTTTTTCCCATCTAACTGTTGCCTCCGAAACTTTTTTTTCTTTCTTTTTGTTCTTATGCAGGCGGTAGAAATTAAAGCGCCAAATTCCAACGGAGCTTTCGATAGGTGTCAGATTTTGACAGAAGTGATGAAAGAGGATCTTTTATTTCTACAGCATGGAGTTTTTGCTAAAATCTCAAGAATGCAAATTTTTCACATGTGTGGGTAATCTTTTTCCGCCGCCAGTATACCTACCTAATTACCTATCCAATGGTGTGGTGCCAATTTAGGTAGGTAGGCACTGCACCTAATCCATCATGCCGTCTTCCTCTTGCTGGACTGTTAAAGGATTGGTCAGGACTGCAAAAAGCCGTTTGGAGCCCTGGAGCACGGATCTTGGAGCCTGGTCAAATTTTGGTCGATGAGCTTTTTTTTTGCTCGTCAGCCCGTCTCGGTCCCTGTTGAAAAATCCATTTTTTTGCTCTCCGGCCCAATTTCGATCCCGGTCGGCCCACAACGGTGCTGGGAGCAATGCTCCCGCGCTCCCGACTTTTTGCAGCCCTGGGATTGGCCTTCGTCTTCTTTTCAATTCCAAGCTGAGTTGGATCCCTCAGTGAGAAAGGCCTCCAATCAACCAAAATTCCTCACCAGAAATTCTAGTTCCCTACCAATGCCCCAGCTAAGACGTGCGAAATCTTTATCGTGCTAAAACCAACAGGAGCTGACCAAAACGCTGAACCTGCTTGTCCTGCTGGTTTGGTCTTGAAGGGTTAGGTTACGGTTAGTTTAGGTTAAGATAACCTCATCGAACAATAATTAACCGAACCCATTTGACCATTACCAGCAGGACAAGCAGGTTTCCAGCAGGACAAGCAAGACAAGCAGGTTCAGCATTTTAGTCACACCCAAACCAACACAAAAACCACAGCGCAACAGCCTCACTTTTCAGCAATTTTTCGGTCCCATTCAAATTCGATGCAACATAGACAAACAAATAGGTATGATCCAAATGCCAAAGATTGCAATAAACAGTCAAGCATTTAAGGGGGATATAAACCCTGAAAAATGATGATTTTGGAGAAAATATCATTGATTTCATTTATTACTTCAGCATATGCTTCAAAGTGCCTACTTTCAGAAAATTCAAACGGTTTTTGTCTATCTTACTTAGTTTTTTCACAATGCTGCATTTTGCGACACAACTTCCGTGTAGCGCTGTGCCTATTTACATGGCAAAATGGACATTTTTGTTCCTTTATGCATATTCTTTTGTCCAGAAATCTGAAATTTGGTGTCTGAGAAATTGCATTTCTAAATCTAATGGAAGTGAATAGTGCCAGTCAGTTTAAAACAGAATATTGAGCTGGAAAATTAATTCTGAAGCACTTTTGTGAGAAGGTACTGTAAAAAATATTGTTCAAATTCAAATGCGTTTTTCTCCTATTTCTATTTTCCGCTATGTGAAAAAACTTTCGATTGCTTTTTCTCAGCCATTTGCGGAGATACAGATTTCAAATTTCTCACACTCATGTAAAAAACTCACAGAATTGGAGCTGTGGGACCAGAATTTTGATTTTTTTGTCAGGTCAAGAGTTATAAGTCTTTACGTCGCGAATTTTGCCGATTTTTTGCTAAAAATCTATCGCAACTTGAATTTCCTGGAAAAAAGCATTTTGCAAGCAAAAAATAAAAATCTGATTCCACAGCTCCAATTTTGAGGCATTTTTCACCCAGAAATGACATGTAAAATTGCTCTGCAGCCCACTATAGCTTCACAATATGACAAAAAAGTTGGAGCTATAATAAATACAAAAATAGCCGTCATTCCTAAACTAACGGTCCGATTGTGATGAAATTTTGCAGAAGAGTTACTTTTTTCTGCCTGAACTTCCTCTAAAATTTCAGCAAAATCGGTTCACATACAAAAAAGTCGACCCGTCAGGGTTTATATCCCCCTTAAGA
Source organism: Sinentomon sp. SZTP_YWyxl (assembly GCA_030068105.1). Lineage (NCBI taxonomy): Eukaryota > Metazoa > Arthropoda > Protura > Sinentomata > Sinentomidae > Sinentomon > Sinentomon sp. SZTP_YWyxl. Next base: position 8,010 of record JASGXE010017710.1, read on the forward strand.
CAATCAGCTTTATTGAAACACTATGTTCAGAAAAATCAAGCCATAAGTATAATCAAATCATAAAAAGAGCCAGATATAAAAAGACACCACACGGCTGGCTACACACTAAAGAAACACTAACTACGAGTACACACAGATAAGTAAATCATCAAATGAGAGTGAAAGTCTGTTGTGCATTGTGAAAAATACTTTGTGGAGAAAATGGCAAAAAACACCTTGCTGTTCCAAATCAACAAAGTAATACAGCAAAGCCTGCAAATGATGTGAAAGGAAAAGGAAAATGAGGTGAAAGGAAAAGGAGAATGAAGTGAAAGGAAAAGGAAAGTGAGTTGAAAGGAAAAAGAGAAATGAGGTGAAAGGAAAATGAGGTGAAAGGAAAAAGACAATGGTGGATACGATGACCGACTTACAATACACACAAGGTGAACCGGAAATCGGCCGTATTTCACATTTTGTCACACACTCAGCATCCTCATCTCAATAGCCAATTTAGTGGGCAGATCTGCGCTGCAAAATTTCATTTCCTTGATGCACAATGCATTTCCTTTGTTGCGACAAAGGAGATGCATGCATCTGCTGAATTGGATATTGAATTGCAGCTTTAGTGTTAGTGGCCAGTGGGGAACACAGCGAGGATTTTTCTCGGTCGGATGGAGGGACAACAAACAGTCGGTGAAGGAGCCCAGGGTGTGCTTGAAAGGAATCTATGGTAGGATGTTTGTCCTGGTCATGTGGTGTCACCATGATCAGCTCGGGCCTTAACATTTTCTAGTCCAATAACATGCAGCTTGTTTTCTCACCACCAAGTTCAGGACGCCACAAGCGGCGCTCTACTTTCCACTTCACAGAGACAGCAGAAACAACAATAAATAAGACAAAGATGCTCTGGTGTCAAAGTGCACAGAGCACCACAGGCGGACAGGGTTGCCACTCAAAATCCAAAGTGGAATTCCCTGGACTTATCAGGTTCCTCTGCTCTGGGCGTAGCCCAGAACATGGGTCTGGGGGCAGAGCCCCCAGTAATCGGGGTCTGGGGCAACGCCCCAGCGGGGTCCCAAGGGGCAGAGCCACTGGGCGGAGCCCCCAGAAGATGAGGAAATTTTGAAATTTCAGCGCTCATTTTGGAGTTAAATTTGGTGTTCAAGAGGCCAAAAACGACAACTAAAGTTCCTCCAATTCCCTGGATTTTCCAGGTTTTTGCTTTTTTTTCCCCTCTTTTCCCTGGATTTTCCAGGTGCTAAATTTCAAATTCAAATCCCTGGATTTTCCAGGTTTTCCAGGTGGGTGGCAACCCTGGGGGTGCTCTGCGGACTGCTTCTGCCAAACCTACACCTCTGTGCTCTCAGCTCTGTGGTATCTCTGATCTTTGCATGTGGAATAGCAGAGCGTCAAATAGTGGCGCTTTGGTCTTGGTGCCACTGCAATGAACATTGCATCTGATTTGTGCAGTGCATTTGTGGAAAGTTCCTGCGCGTGGTGCTCTGAACTGGAAGAGGTTTTAGCCGGAAAGGTCATTTATGTTTTTTTTTTTTTTTTTTTTTTGCTGGGCAAAATGAAAAAGCCCGTCAAATCATGCAACATGAATTTGGCTTGCCTGATGAGAGAAAAAACTCCCTTTCATTCCACTCTGGAAAATGGAAAGCCTGTAAAGGATCTCACCATCTTAAAACAATATCTCACAGATCCTCTTGTGGCTATTGTGTGCAAAATGTCACCATGCCAGAACTGTTAACTTCCCCGAAAATGAGATATGCAATCGAAGCATGAAAAAAGAATTTGCACTGCCCAATGAATGAATTGTAGAAGAAAAATGGGCAAATCTGATCTAGGAATAATATATACGGCTATTGCACAGAGCAATACAAACAAACCACAAGTAAAAATACAGATAAAAAAACTTGTAACCAACTGAAGATCAAGGTTGTGGATTGTTATGCTGGATAAAAACACAGAACAGGTAAACGAAATGCAGGAAGAACATAAAACAGTTGATATCTGAGATCATAATAAAACAGGCAAAAAAAACAATCCTCCCAAAACAATCGGAAACAAAATTCATGGTAAATAACCTTGCATGCAACATTTTCTCATGCTCATGGCTTCCATTGAAAATTAGCAATTGGTGCCCTACGCTGTCTAGAATTGATGGCCCGCAATCCGTCACCATTTGGCGAAAAGCCGAAAACACTCCCATGGTTCCCACAACTTTTTGAGTTTTCATTTCCCCGACTTTCCCTGACTTTTGTCAACCCATTTCCCTGACTTTCCCTGACCTTTGCTGAGCCATTTCCTGACCGAACTGAAGGAAAATGTAGCTTCCAAAACACCAAGTGTTGCTTCAAAGCCCACCGCAGGCGTTACGGTGTCTGAGGCAGGAAGAAATTTACAAATTTAAGTGTTCATTTTGGCCTCAAAATTTCATTTCTAGATCATTTTCAGGCTCACGGGATCCTGATGATCCATGAACCTTTGCAATTTTCCCTGACTTTTCGCATATTTTTGGGCATTTCCCTGACTTTCCCTGACTTTTGATTCATTTCCCTGACTTTCCCTGACCTCGCCTGACTTTCCCTGACTGTGGGAACCCTGACTCCACTTACCCGAGAGAAGTATTCCGGAATAGCATTAATCCGAGGTTGCAGGAATATTTCTAGCATTGAAGTAAATGGAGATAATTATACCCACAACCTCGGATTAGCTCTGTTCCCCAGCACTTCTCCACGTCGTTAGGGTTAGTGCTGGCGCACACAATTACAATGCATCCAACTTACTGGATGTGTCAGTCAAGAGCCGTCCATTGATCTATACATTGGATCGATAACATAAGACTCTCTTAGCTGCAGCTGGCCAGCAGCGGAATGGCATTTTTGTAGTCAGATGGAGACACCAGAAGTGGCTGGCAAAAGAGCGCAGAATTTGCTCGTGCTTATAATGACGTCGCAGCAGAATGAAAAATTTCCATCCGATTTCAAATTGGTTGGGGTTGATCGAAGAGGACAAGATCGCATTTCAGGACGTGTGAAGGACAATTCCAACGGTCTTCAAAACTGTGCGCAGTCGCCGTGGGAAAAGGCTCCCAGCGACTCTAAAAAGTGGAAAATCCAGTATGGCTTGATGGTTCATAACTCAATTTCAGCGCTACACCACGAATGGGCAAATCACAGAACATAGTTGAAATTGACTAACAGCAAAACCGTTAGGAAAGTTTTTGAGTAGTGCGACATTTCGCCTCCGCCAACATGAGGCTTCATCAGGACAACTCTAGTTGTGCTCTTGCTGGTGTCGCATGAGAAAGCCCCACGTTAGTGTGGGCGAAACGTCACACATCTCAAAAACCTTTCGAAAGGTTTGGCTGTAAATCAATTTCAGCTTTGGAAGAAGAGCGGTACCTTTTGCTTTGGCGCAATGCCAAGCAATTTGCATTCGGTCAAAAGATTCTCGAACACCAAACTGAAATCCAAATCAGAAAAACATTCAAAACAGGAAAATAGTTGTCCTTTTCATATGTAAAGATTTCAAGCTAACTTTCTTTTCCCAAATATTATGTCTGGGACCTACCTGCAAGATGATCCAACGATTGTGAGACCTCCGAATCAGAAGCTCATAAAGAGACAATATAAATTTCCCAATTTTCCCGGTCTTTTTCGCTTTGGATGTGTTGGAATTTCTCCTGTCTTTTTCCCCGCAACAGCCAAACCCCATGGAAAGCCAATGAAGAATTTCCAACCTTTTCCCATAACGGTGCTCTTTCCCGCGTACTTGCACGTAAGAATATGTCGGACATCATTTTGTAATATGCTTTTGTGTAAAAATACCTCGTTTCCTCCATAGTCTTCAGAGCCAGGAACCTTCAAAATCCGATGGAAACATCTCAAGAAACAAGGAAAATTCAACAATCTTGCAAAGTCAACAAAACCGGATTTTTCAATGCACTCGTTAGCTCTGCTTTCTCATGCTCAAGATAGTCCATGAGAGAGATTTTGCCATTCCCGCAGCGGACGGATGTCTCTTCAATTGTATTCTATCTCACTGATGTCTTCAGCTTACGCATTTTGTGCCGGATGAAGTAAGGAAGGGAGAATGGCCTGAAAAACTGGTGATCAACAAACACACTGGGAGAATCACTTCAAAGCCACCTGCCGACCTACCTCCACAACGTTACGTGAAATGACTCCAAAACTGCCAAAATCCATCGCAGCATGCTTGCACCCTCCCTAGATTTTGGTGTTGCCACACGAATCGCCGAGAATTAAACAGCATTTGTGACGGCAGATGGGATGTAATACGTACACAACACAAAGTTGAGAGGAATTACGAGATAAGCTGGATTCCTGCAGAATGTTTTCTTGTTGCGACACAAGCCTTAATGCCATGGTACCTTCCAATGCCTGGGGCCATGCCATGGATACAATGTGTGGCATCTTCCCCGGTGGGTGGAGAGAAATTATTTTCTAATCGTACATTCCTGGCATAATTATTATGCTCAAGGATGAACAAAGATGCAAAGCGAGCCAAAAAATTTGAGCAAAATGGAAAATGCCAAAAAATAAAAGCAAAAAAACACAAACAATAAAATTGTCATACAGGGCCATTAAAAATTTATCCAACAAAAAAAATCATGCCACAAAAATTCTTGAGTCATGACAAATCCTGTGAGGCAGACGAGAGAGCACATGACTGAAGGGTTGGCATGAAGTCACCACAGCAAGACCTGACCTGACATTTCAAAAACGAAATCCCATGACTGGAAAACAAATTAAACATTCTGTGAAATTCGATCTCGCTCCCGAAAGATACTCTCCCGCACACAGACAAATGCTCACTGATTGTTTTGCCCTATGCATAGTCATGCATGGCTAAAAATCACAACACATCAAATCGAGAATTATTTTGTACTTTCTCAAGAAGGTAGATAGAGGCTGGCAGGTATAAAACCAATGTGTCAAAAGCATGTGACAAAAAAGCATAAAATACTGGCTTATTTACAACAGTTAAAACTTTATTTCCATGCTCGCATATGGGATGGTGAAACAAGAAACAAAAATGAGTCAAACAACCAACGGATCTGTGCGACACAGGGAAGTCTGCCAGTCCGAAGGTTTGTGCCGAGAAGGCAGCAACCTCCACCTCTACATAGGTGCGTGTCGCCAGTTCTCCAAACAAGGCTCTGAATTTTAGAAGTCCTCACTGTTGTGTAACAGTGACGCAAGAGGTCCCGGGTTCGAATCATGGTTGCATCGAAATTTTTTCAAAGTTGATTCCCGCATTTCCAAAGCTTTGCTCCCAGCTGATATGCGCTGGTGTCGGTCGACCTCTTTGCATCGTTGCAAAGCATTGGTGCCGCACCTCACTGTCCATCTATCTTTTTATTTCTCTATGATTCACGCGTCCATTGCATCGTGCCGCATGCTCCATGTCGTTTCTGGCTGAAGTTGCGTCACACTTGTATCCAACTAGGTCTTCGCAGTTGCCACTTGTCTACTCTCATAAAACAGCGGTATTTGAGAAGAGCCCCCTCTACCAAGCTATTCTTATGTATAGATCCCTCCCAACTGAATGTCATACCCAAACTAGCCTTCCTTTATTCAAAAGGTCTGCAGAAAAATATTTGCGACTCTTGCCACCTTAATTCAATTCATTGATATGTTGTATTCATATTCGTGTCGTTTAATCATTGTTTGCCGCTTATTGCCTTATCGTTATACTTTCGTTTTTTTTCCTTTTCTTTTATCAAGTTGCCTGTAAGAATAGCTTTGTGCTAAAGGTCGCTTTTTTCATTACGAAATAAAGAATTTTTGAATTTGAATGCCAGCCGGTTTTATGCTGTCGCTTGCAGGTTGTCGATCATCCGACAACAAGGGAATGCCATCATCGGCAGCAAGCATCTATTCAAGTAACAGCAGAAATTGTTTTATGGTTGACCTTAGTTAGGAGCTGCAAGATTGTATGCGGCACTTTGATAAATCAACCAGGAAATGCATACAGGGTTTCCCAAAAGTCACTTGACAACCCATGCTATTTGCTAGTTTTCAATCTTCTCTTGTGGGGCTATTTTCTACAGATTTCATGTTCGGATTGGGCAGGCTGCATGCTGCAGGTGTTATCCATTCGAATTGGAACAAACTCTCCACTCCAAGCTTCCAGATATGCTTCAAAACTGCAATGCACTTTTCTGGGGTTGTCAAGTGACTTTTGGGAAACCCTGTGTACCTACACAGTAAAGTTCAAAATGAAAAAAAAAACACTCATGACGCATGGTGCTATTTACAAAGATGAATGTAAGCAGTCAGCTAAGTAAAATTAGCACTTTCACCAGACAAGACAGGACAAAATGCAAAGCACAAAACACACTTTCAAAAGATAAATACAAGTGGCCTTGAGGGCGTGTGTCGAAAAATTAAAAAAAGTTCTTTTAAAATGTGTAAATGTGGGACGAACACAGCAAGGTGCTCAAAGACACCTTTGTTTGTACAAAATAAAGGGTGCACCAGAATTCTGTTCCACCCAACAAAAGAATCAACACCATCAATCAGTCTAATCTAGTCTTTCTGACCCTGAAAAGTTGAGGATCAATTGGAATCTCACGGTCGGTGCAGCACACTGCCAAAAAAATGGCCACGTCTGTTTGCAATTATCATTAAGCTCAAGGTGCAAACACATTTTTGCACAAAACACACTTGACACCAAGTTCATTCAATTCCATGTCAAAGTCCCTGCAGTCTTCAATGAATCAACCACCAACTTAGTAGATTTTTGGTATGACCCTTTTTGGCACCCGTTCGCAGTAACGTTCCCATGCGGCGCCGTATTTCTTCTTCATTCGTCTGCCGTCGCGGTTGGCACGGTCCAAGAGGAAGAGTGTGCTTAATGCCGGCATGATGTAGGGTGCAGCATGCGATAAGCCTGGAATAAAGAACAGTATTGAATCGTCAGATTTTTTAAAACCAACGTCAGATCAACGCAGGGTTCGTGCCGACCTCAAGAAAAAAATAGGATTTAAAAATACTCAATTTGATCCAAGTTCATGCAATGTCAATAATTATAATGATACTTTTCAATCAGATTGATGTTCAACCCCAGCAGGGTTGCCACTTAAAATGCAAAGTAGAATTTCCTGGATTTTCCAGGTCCCTACCGATCTGGGGTCTGGGGGGTGGATCCCCCAGTAATTGGGTTCTGGGGCAACGCCCCAGCGGGGTTCCAAGGGGCAGAGCCCCTGACGGTGGGGTCTGGGGGCGGATCCCCCCAGAAGCTGAGGAAATTTTGAAATTTGAGCATTCATTTTGGGGGCAAATTTGGTGATCAAGAGGCCAAAAGCAACAACAAAAGTTCCCCCAATTTCCCTGGATTTTTCAGGTTTTCTCTTTTTTCCCTCTTTTCCATGGATTTTACCGGTTTTCCAGGTTTTGAACAAATCCTTTATTGACAGTAAACAGATAAAATTCATACAAACAATGTTCGAGGGAGGTCAGGGCAACCTTTGGCAGCCGAAGGAGACTAATTTCTAAGGAGGTTCTAATTTTCAAATCACTGGATTTTCCAGGTGGGTTCTCCAACTTGCTCAACTTGGCGTTAACTGCTGACTCCTGCCTGAGACTACGAAAGGATTGGAGTCGGTGGTGCGAAACGACTTTACGACTATGGGCATCTAGCTTTTTTTAAACAACACACCCACCATAGGTGCCTACTGCACATATTATCTCCAGAGACTAAAGGATTGAAGTGGTGGTGTGAAAAAACTTTTGATTATGAAAATTATTGATTTTTATGCCATTTCATCCATTCCAGCCCAAAAAGCAAAAAAATAGGATTTTAAGCAATTTTCTGGAAAAAATAGGAAAAAACTCAAAAGTGAAAACGTAGGAAAAATAGGATGCGCATGAAGCCTGAGTCACAACAGCCTTGCAAGGGAATACAAAATTCGTTCAGAAGACTCTGAATCCAGGCTCTATCCCTCTCTCTGTGCTCTCCGCTTACTGTGGCAGACTGCTTTCGATGCAGAGGTAACCCCATTGGTTTGCCTTCTTTTAAGAGGGGCAGTGATCTTGCAGCAATTTTTTCATTATTAAACTGATGTAAACAACGCACAAGTTGGCATTCATTGTGAGGTATGATCAACTGTAAAACCAGCAGGTGGACACCAGGTTATTTAGGCTGACACAGAGGAGGTTAAGGCAGCATGGGAAGGTTAGGTCAGGCTTGCTTAGTTTAGTCAGATTTTTGGAAAGCAAAAACAGGTAGATCAGGTCACACCTCATGTGTATACCCACATATTCAGGGTTGCCAGCCATTTCCCACATCTCAATTCCCTGACTTTTCCAGGTCCGTTGCCAGGAAACTCCAGGCCCTTTTCTGGCCAGATGTCTCATAAAACTGTCAATTTTCAGGATTTTCCTGAAAGAGTGCAAGAATTGCACAGCTTGATGAAAACCATTCATTTTGAGAAATAGGCAAAAAAAGCATTTTTGACACGAATTGGCTCGAATGTTCCAAGACAGAGGCTCAAACCGAGTAATTTGACTGGAAAATTCCCTTTTGGTATTTCGATTCCCTTACTTTTCCAGGTTTGGCAGCAAAAGCCCTTAAAATCCCGGACTTTTGCAGGTTTTCCAGGTCGCTGGCAACCCTGATATTTTGGTGTGATTTTTTCACTCAGGTATGCGATATTTCACACCCGCAGACATCGTTTTTGTTCAATAACTGTGGCCAATCAATGCTAAAAATGTTGACTAAACTATTTTCCAGCCAAAACTAAAATGTATACTGGCAGCGGAATTAATGTACCCATACACGTGTAAAAATTGCACCTGTCCAGATTTTAGTAAAAAAACCATGCTGTAGAAATGAAAGGTCCTCTTTAACAAGCGAGGTCAAAATCTGACACCTGTGGATTGCCTTGTTGCGATCTGAAGCTTTAATTTCTACCTGCTGCAAAGAGTAAAAAGAAAGAAAAAGTTTCGGAGGCAACAGTTAAACGGGAAAAACACATGAATGAGCACATTAATTCTACCGCCACTATATATCGGAAATGTCTAATCTTGTTCCACCGACCACCAATGCAGGTGGCAGGCCCATTCCAGATGGTAACGACCCCCCCCCCGTCCAGTGAGTATGGAGAATGGTCAAAAGAACTAACTAACCAGTGGTCAAGCAATTCGACCATGTCGCGATGAGGAGACCAAGGTAGTTTGGATGTCGAAGCCAACCCCACCAGCTGCTCGCTATCAGCTTCTTGCCCTGCGATGTTGGAATTGTGACCAAATCTGAAACAGAAGATAGCATAGAAGTTCAAATGCACTTGGTGCAATGAAAATCTGACGACAAAGGCGAATGGCGATTACTAATCTGAAAAGTTGACCGAAAGCATTACAGCATTGGCTGAAGCAACACTCCAGTTGGGATTTTAATTTTTCAAATCCAAGCCCAAGCTCCCAAATGCAGGATCTTCATTTTTCAAACACAAGGTATCCAAATTCGGAGTTTTTTGCAGTTTTTAGCGAAAGAGCTCAATGTTCCCTTTTGCCTTTTTTCGTAAGGTTTCAAGCAAGTCAGCCACAAGAAGATGGCAAAAAGGTGTCGACCTTCGACCTACCTTTCGCAGAAAAGTTTCAAAATTTCCAGATGCCAAAAAGCAGATTATCGACAGACCAACACGTTTTTCACCTCGTTCATGATCGACTAAAAATTTCGCTGTGCATCTAAGACGTAGCCTCGAGGGAGTTCAAAGGGATGGGGCCTCAAGGAAGGTAGGACGGTCCGTGGATCAGAGTCCGCAGGAACCGGAAGGAGACAATTTTGATTTTTTGTTACTTGGAAGGAATATAATGTTTCTTGCAAAATAACCTTGCAAAAACTTGGAAAATAAGTCTGTGGAGTGTGGATATCTATGAATGATGAAGCTAACCATCAGTTATCATCTGCTTGCGAAACTAGTGGTCATTTTTACACATTGAAAATGTGTAAAAAAGGCCCAGCCCATGTGCAAATTGGACTAGGTAGGCCTAACTGTGTTTGTTTCAATTCAATTCATCTTAATTTGCAAGGACATAGTCCAGGCGCAAATCAACAAACAAATAAGAGAAAATGAGAAAGGTGAATGAACAACTATCAGATGGGAAATTAGACTCAACACTTGTCCATTCGTTCACCTGCATATCCAGGCAACTTCTGGAGCTGCGATACCTACCAAAACTTTTTACCTGCTCTCATTCTGCCAAGTAACTACGTTTCTTTTGAAAGTAGGAACACTGATGTCCCTACCATTACCAAAACCCCTTGGATGCAGTGAGTTCCATTCTCTTACCGTTCTCGAAACAAAAGAGAACTTGCCCACATCCTTGCATGATATTTGAGTTCTTAACTTGAAATCATGATCATGCATGGTTGCTGCTGTTTTGAAAAATCGGAATTCCCCGAGTTTTCCAGGTTTTCCAGAAGGATTCTCAGTTTTTTCCAGGGCTTTTTTCCACGGTTTTATCCGAGGACAAGACAAAAATGGGAGGGTGCAGACAAAAATTGCAAGACAAGAATGTTCTTCAGGTGTCATCGTTGGAAATTAAAAAAAAATGTAAACTAAAAAAAATGTTGTGAAATTCTGTTTTCCATTTTTTTGTTTGGTTTTTCTGGAAATTTTCAGTTTTCCAGGGTTTTTTCCAAAAATCCCTGAGTTTTCCAGGTTTTCCAGGGTGCAAAAAAAATTCCCTGAGTATTCCAGGTTTTCCAGGTTGGTAGCAACCATGTCATGCCTTCCCAGGTAGTTTGCTGGAAGCAAGAAGTCTTTTATACCAGACCAACTTCCCACATTATTTAGACCTAGAAAAAGACCAGCAAGTCTTGAAAGTTTCGAAGACAAGCCTCGTGTAAAAAGGACCGTCCAGCCATGTGGAAAAAGGAACAGTCACCCCCGTGAGTAAAAAAGACAAGCCATGTGTAAAAGTGAGCAGCTAACACAGAAAGAACGCAATGGAACTGCATTGATGAGTGGCCAAAAAGTGTCTGGAGCATAGCCCTGGGAAGTTTATTTTCTTGAGATTTCCACACTTTTCGCAATTTATTTGAAATTAGGCCCTCTTTACTTTACCAGAACAAGAAAATCCAGTGTGTCTCTCGAGTTGCTGGGACACCCTGCCAAGAAATTTTGTGCTACGTTGGAAGGATTAAGCCCACACAGATGCCGGCAACACAAGAGAAACACTGTTCTTAAGGGCGGAGTCTAGATTTTTTTCCGTAAAAAATGAAAAATTGTCCAATTTTAATATGTGGACCAGATGCGCTGAAATCTCTAATTTCTGATGGTGAAAACCAAATGCCAATATCTTCAATAGAAAAAAATGGCATCCTAAAGACCGGAGGCATGTTTTTACCGATCGCGGTGAAATCAGCAGTAAAACGAAAATGTTCTCAATCAATCTTTGATGCTATTTTTCTTAACTTTTTTTAGCATTTTTGTGTTCTGCCCCATGTTCGGCCATTTTTTCTGATCATGTTCAAATTTAGTGTACTTAAAAACCTATAATGTCTGACAAGGCCACATTTGACAAGTTTTTCCTCCATAACGAGTTATAAACAAGACAAAGGAAAAAAATGATAAAAATTTACTGCTTTTCGAGCAGAGTGACAGAAAATCACCTGCCACACAATTCCGGGGCCAAAAACAAGAAATCGGGCCTTGTCAAAAGTTTTGGAATGGTTTTCAATCCTATAACTCGAATTTGGGCATTCTTACACATTCTGCGGCTGCTGCGGCCGAACCAGAAGAGCTACAGTGTTCAAATTTTGCACAGAAGTTGTCTAGATTGGTTCCAAGGAGTGTGAAAATTTAAACAAAATCAGTCGAAAAAGAAAAACGTTTGACGAAACTAGGTTCCCCGCCCCTTAAACAAAGCAACAACACCCTTACAAAAATGGCCAGTTTACAACAATGAACAATAAAATTACTGTCAAAAAATACTCACGTGCAAGTGACGGGTGAAGGGGGTTCTTTCTGAAAAGGTTCTTCTGATTGATGCTCAATCTGTTTATGGCAATTCCAATCAGGCTGGTCGTTCCAATCAGCAACAGTGCCCACTTTGGCAACTCGACCCTGCAACGAGAAGAAAAGGCATGGTCGGACAGATCTGCCAGAAATCGTGGATGGTATGCTGCAACGGAGGTCCTCCCGGCATTTTAGCGGAGGGAGGGGGTTTCGCCCATCCCCCATTTTTTAGAGTAAAGGCAAGAATGTCAAGTCATGTTGGAGGACCTTATCAAAACGTTTTCATGGTTGCTAATTGGATTCCCTGAGTTTTCCAGGTTTTCCATGAGGATTCTCAGTTTTCCAGGGTTGTTTATGGGTTCAAGATCAAGAATGGGTTGTTGAAGAAATAATTAATAAGACATGGTGGAAAGAGAATTGGTCCAATGGGTCAAGACAAAAATGGGATGATGAAGACAAAAATGGCAAGACAAGAATGTTCCCCAGGTGTCACAATTGGAAATTCAAAAAAAAAAATGTAAACTAAAAATGGAAATTTTTGGAAATGTTCATTTTCCAGGGTTTTTTTTTTCAAAAATCCCTGAGATTTCCAAGTTTTCCAGATCACAGAAAAAATTCCATGAGTATTCCAGGTTTTCCAGTTTGGTAGCAACCATGCGTTTTGTACATTTTTAATGAGGAAGCAATAAAATCCTTGAAAACGATTAACAGTCATCATATCCATTCGTTGGTTGAAATGCAGTGAAAACGTGACGTTTCGCTCTCGAAACTTCGTCAGCAAAACATGACATCCAATCCGACAACAATGGCCTCTTAAATCAGGAAATTGTTTGAAACGTTTGGGAAACGTGGTCGGAAACGTTTGGGAAACGTTCGGGTCGTGGTGCCACAAAAATTTGTCGTCACTTTCGCCGATGAAGCACGCAAAATGCAGCTGAGAGTATCACACGAAGCAGCCGAATTGTGGCAGGTGACATGAAACGGAACACTTCAGTTAGAAAGCGAAGATGCAAATCCCTCCCTCCCTGCATACTCAACAATTAACCGCAGCCAATCCGAGGGGGCTGCTCAGATCTCATCACGGGAGTCTGTCAAAGTAGAAAAAACTATAATTGGAAATCGCGTGGGGAAATAAGACCAAACATACTCGTACCTGTCCTCAATGATGAACTTTGCGTTGAGCGCCAACATTGTCGGCAAGGTCGCGTAGCTGGAGATCAGCAAGAAGCCAACACCCTCGTGCATGACCTCAAACGTGGTGAGGTAGGTGTCTTCGTGTATGGTGAAGTCAAGGACCATCAGAACGAACGTCCCCGCTCCAAGCAAGAGGGTTGGATTGATCGATGCCCAGACGGACGACAGAACACCACCCCCACGGTCGTTAATATCCTTGATTACGAGAGCGATAATCAGAATAGCCTGAAAAACAGAGAGACACGTCATGGCTAAGGTCAGTGATCACGTGAAAATGGGTGAGCATGGTGGACAAATGGTAAAGCATGCCCATTTTAGCTCGGGATGAAGATAGGGATTTTATTTTATCCACAACCAAGGGGTACACCCATTAAGGTTTGATTGGAATTTCAACAGCCCAGCCCCGATGCCCAAATTTCAAGTGGAAAATTCCGTGAATCCTTCACACCAAAGAACCAGAAAATGCAATTTCTCCAGTCAACATCACAAATATCCCAACATGGTTTTGCCCCAAAATTCCCGCATCCCTGCCATGTTTAATTCCTGGTCTTTCCGAGCAGGAACCTGTACACTTTGGAAAAAAAAAGAATAAGAGAACTTGTACAATAAGAACACTAGAATGAAGGGTTAAACTTTGCAACCGGCAGCCGCATTTCATGTAACTAACTAACTTCCGGGATGTAATTTGCAGTTTCCTTTCGTTATTTCTCAATAGAAGCGAACAACTTGTGTTGCCGGTCGTCAACCAAGTGGTTCGTGTCCACCTGTTTCTTGTTGCCAAACAATTCCTCGATTATCTGCCCATATGGCCGGAAAACCATCCCAGAAGTTCAAGCATCCACATAATGCGGTGGAATTTTTCTTCGAGCTTTGGTGACCATTCATCCTCACTCGAGGAACAGAACACCGATCAATGGCCACCACAGTTCAATATCTGCCCAGTCTGCTCCGAAGATCGGATCATGAAGGTGGCAGAATGAGGGAAGTAAAACGGAAAAGAAATAGTCAAACTTGCCGTAGGAGCGCATCCTCAAGTCCCTAACACATTTTTTCGATGAAATCAGGGTAAAAAAAAACAAAAAATGTCCACCGACTAAATTTACCCTCTGGCGATAGAAGACATAACCTGGCGGTGTCATGTACGCATGACACCATCTTTTGCACCATGTTTTACCTGTAAACCATGCTGCGATTCGATACTTTTTAGATGGACGTTCATTGCTGATGCCTGTGCATCATTTTGGCACCAAAAGCACGCATAAGCCCTAATCGGACCTGCTTCCACACTGCTACATGTTATCCACTAGCTTCAGTTTGAACTTGTAGACCTTTAGATTGTATAGCAAAGCAGATGGAAAAATCGAAACTTCGAAAATCACATCCAGTGAGTTCGTAGACAAAAGCAATGGACCCCCCAATGGTGTTGAAAATGTAGACAAAAGCGCAACCCCTTTATATATATGGCTTGATGAGAGAAAAATAAAATGAAATGGGAGAAAAATGCACATAAAGATTTGGTTTCTTTCTCTACCGGCAAAGCCATATGGTGCAATCATCCTGGAAGTATTCAGTTTCCTCAACCTTTGTGAGGTATGCCAACACCATTATCAATGATTTTCTCCAACAAATCAAGACTGATAATGCATATTTTCACACTTATTTGGTCTTCCAGCATGAATAAGTGTAAAAAAAGTATATGTATTTGTTCTCTTTGACTTCAGAGTACCTATGACTAACCTTGTCAAGAGTAGTTTTAGGGCACAAAAATGTGGCCAAATACGTCATGTACACATGACACCGATTTCATAGATTTTGCATTGGATAAAGAAACCAGTTTTTGAAGGCTCTTTTGCCACTTTACGGCTAAACGGTTCATTTTAGCGCTTTTTGGATGACACCCAGTGCCGGCGGGGGAATTACTTCCCCCGGCACTGGGTGTCATCCGAAAAGTTGACCTTGGCACAAACAATCTGAAGATCAAAAAAAAGTCAGGGGTCGTGACCAAGTCCCAAAATTGAGTTTTTGGGAAGCCGTCATGTGTACATGACACTGATTTTTACCCCTTCATATGTCATTCTTGATGCCTTGCAGCTGGAATTGACACCTGGACTCTTAATGATTGCGTAGAAGAGGTTTCAGAGATTGGTAAAAGGTTTAAAAAAATTTTTTGGCAAACCAACCACCAGCTTATGGCAAAGAAAATGTGCCATGCGTACATGTCACCGCCAGGTTAAGGGTTAAACAGTCGATAACCACACACAAGAAAGACAACAACTCACGGCTCCTTGAGTTCCAATCCGATGCAGAAGGAGCTTGATGTCAATCGGTCCGATCTTGGGGTTGAGTTCACGACCCCAGTACCATCCGTACACCCTGCTCCCGTGGGCCAACTGAGCTGCAGGCGACAGCTGGTGCACTTTGGCCCACAGAGATTTGATGTAGAGGAGTGTCGCAAGGATGACAGAGAAGATGAGAGAAGTGACGGCAAGAGGGAGAATGCGTGCCTGGACGATTCTCAGTGGAATTTTGGCATAAACAATTCCACCCAGTGCCACGAGCGACACAAGCAAGGACAACCAGCCTGAAAAGAGGAATTGGGTATTCAAATAGTGAGCATAAAAGAAGGAGAGGCAGACACTTGCAAGGGTTGTTATCAGGTGAATTTAGACGTGTTTTCATCTCTCCCCCTCGGTGGTGGAACCACGTTCAACGTCAACGATCACCGAGGAAGAGGTGTTCTCAGAACACACTCTGATTTGAACAGTATCTACTGTGGTGGTTCTGCATCGTGAGAAGTCAGGCTTCCCGCAACTTCTTCGGATTTTAAGAATTCAACAAACTTCTTGGAATTGAGAAGTCAGGCTTAGGCCTACAGCATCTTCTTGGAATTTCATTTCCCTCTACATTTTGAATGGAGGAAGTCGGACTGAGGTTGTCGCAAATGCCTCATCACACACAGGGTTGCCAGTTTCCCAGATCTCAATTCCCTGACTTTTCCAGGTTCTTTTTTCAAATTCCCTGACTTTTCCAGGTTCTTCAGGTTTTCCAGGTCGCTGGCAACCTTGCATCATGAAGGTAACTTTTTATACAAACGCTTCATGCTTGGCTAATTCTTTCCAACACCATGAGATGCTTCAAGATTTATCCTGGCTTTTAGGATATTTTCTAGCATTTATTTCCCTGCCTTCTTTCTGTTGTGTTCATGGGAACCCCACACATTTAGCTGTTAGGGAGAGGCAAATAATGAAATCTCCCGCTGGCCCATCTGTTCAGCTCAGCAGGGAGATGGACTCCCCCATCTGGCACCCCTCCCCACAAAGCCCCTAACCCCAGAGATGCCCGCCTTGCCCTCCCTGCCAGTTCAAAACTTTAACTTCGAGCCCTGTGCAAATTTCGTTCAAACTCCGTTGATCACCTACCAAAAGAACCATCACATGCTGTGATGTCCAACCAAACCCAAATTCCGGCAGCACCGGCCAACAGAGAAGAAAGGAACTTACCGTTTAATCTGTACTTCCTTATGCCCTCACGGTTCGGTTGTCCGTGGGCAACTCTGCCTATTGGAATGAGCAGAAGAAGGGTCTGAAGAGCAACCCAACCAACAAAGATTTCCACTGCCGTCAAGTTCACGTACACCCTCCAATCCCTTGGAAGTGGAAGGGTCTTCGACAAGGAGCCGTGACCCTAGGTTGGTATGAGAAAAGTAGAAAAAGTCAATCATGAATAGAATGACAATCTTTCTCACGAAGAATGGGGTAGGTTTCTTTATTTGTGTTCCATTGCAGAGGGTTTCCTGCTTTTATTTTGGTTGATCCATCCCAGAGAGTGCAGTTTTGTCTTGCCACCGCCATCGGCCCCCTCTCATGTGGCAACTGATGAAGGTTGAGCGGGATAGACAGAAACAAAAATGTTCTTTTGGGAAATTGATCAGCCGCCATTTTGTTTATTTTCTATGGGGTAGGTTTGGTGACAAGGTCCAGAGGATTCACAACCTACCAGCCGATTCAACCAACTTCATTGTTTTGTTTGTTACCTGCTTTTGACCAGTTCTTTGAATGGCTTGGACATCACCAACTTATCCAGTGTCCAGAACCAGGCATTCTTTTTAAAGTCTTTTATCAATTTGCCCTAGCTGGGGTGAAAAACGCTGAGCTTGCTGATGGGCTTCCTCTTCTGTTCTTCAACAAATGTATGTGCAATAGAAGTTGGTTATCTGGGTTATCCCCGACACACCAAGAAATATGGGCCCAATCATACTGAAAACCTTCCCAGTCTGAAAAAACGTACTTATTAAAAGTTTTAGAAGCAAGATTCGATCAGATGCCAATGTCCTTTCCCTCAGCAATAGACTTTTCAAGTTCCGACACACAAATGGGGAAGGCCGCCTAAAAGATTTTATTTTTGTTTGGCAACAGCAGGTCAGGTCTTCTGAGGCCAAGCATCCAGACTGCATTTTATTTTGCTCAGCAAGTGGCATATAATGTCCTTTTTACAGAATCCTGGTACAACAGAAATCAGAATTGTGGCTTTTCCCAGCAGAGTACGTCCAAATTAAATGGCCGCATCTTGGATCCACAGTCAATAAAGGTAAAAGGCTAACAAAAAGGCGATCCATTGGTCGTGTTGAGGCAAAAATGCAGTTTTGACCTCTGGGATGTAGAGCTTTATCGAGCACAAAATTCATAAAAACCAGACCTCCTAGCACGATGTAGAGCTTTCCCGAGCACAAAATACATACATGAAAAACAGGAGGCAAAAATGCAGTTTTGACCTCTTGGATGTAGACCTTTATCGAGCACAAAATACATGAAAAACAGACCTCCTAGCAGGATGTAGAGCTTTACCGAGCACAAAGTAGGTACATGAAAAACAGGAGGCAAAAATGCAGTTTAGACCTCCTAGCAGGATGTAGAGCTATATCGAGCACAAAATACATGAAAAACAGACCTCCAAGCAGGATGTAGAGCTTTACCGAGCACAAAGTACATGAAAAACAGGAGGCAAAAATGCACTTTTGACCTCTTGGATGTCGAGCTTTATCGAGCACAAAATACATGAAAAACAGACCTCCTAGCAGAGCTTTACCGAGCACAAAGTACATGAAAAACAGGAGGCAAAAATGCAGTTTTGACCTCTTGGATGTAGAGCTTTATCGAGCACAAAATACATGAAAAACAGACCTCCTAGACGGATGTAGAGCTTTCCCGAGCACAAAATACATGAAAAACAGCAGGCAAAAATGCAGTTTTGACCTCTTGGATGTCGAGCTTTATCAAGCACAAAATACATGAAAAACAGACCTCCTAGCAGAGCTTTACCGAGCACAAAGTACATGAAAAACAGGAGGCAAAAATGCAGTTTTGACCTCTTGGATGTAGAGCTTTATCGAGCACAAAATACATGAAAAACAGACCTCCTAGCAGGATGTAGAACTTTACCGAGCACAAAATACATGAAAAACAGGAGGCGAAAATGCAGTTTTGACCTCTTGGATGTATCCCTTTATCGAGCACAAAATACACAAAAAAACAGACCTCCTAGCAGGATGTAGAGCTTTACCGAGCACAAAATACATGAAAAACAGACTGCTAGCAGGATGTAGAGCTTTATCGAGCACAAAATACATGACAAACAGGAGGCAAAAATGCAGTTTGACCTCTTGGATGAAGAGCTTTATCGAGCACAAAATACATGAAAAACAGGAGGCAAAAATGCAGTTTTGACCTCTTGGATGAAGAGCTTTATCGAGCACAAAATACATGAAGAACAGGAGGCAAAAATGCAGTTTGACCTCTTGGATGAAGAGCTTTATCGAGCACAAAATACACGAAAAACAGACCTCCTAGCAGGATGTAGAGCTTTACCGAGCACAAAATACATGAAAAACAGACTGCTAGCAGGATGTAGAGCTTTATTGAGCACAAAATACATGACAAACAAGAGGCAAAAATGCAGTTTGACCTCTTGGATGTAGAGCTTTATCGAGCACAAAATACATGAAAAACAGGAGGCAAAAATGCAGTTTTGACCTCTTGGATGCAGAGCTTTATCGAGCACAAAATACATGAAAAACAGGAGGCAAAAATGCAGTTTTGACCTCTTGGATGTAGAGCTTTATCGAGCACAAAATACATGAAAAACAGGAGGCAAAAATGCAGTTTTGACCTCTTGGATGTAGAGCTTTATCGAGCACAAAATACATGAAAAACAGGAGGCAAAATGCAGTTTTGACCTCTTGGATGTAGAGCTTTATCGAGCACAAAATACATGAAAAACAGACCTTCTAGCACCGCTCGGCAGAGAACCAGTGAAGCTATGTCAAGAAATTCAACTGGGAACTTACAACGGTGAAGATGAGGTGAATTCCAAGAATGATGGCAGGTAGAAGGATGGAAGACAAAAGGGCTCCAATCCAACCGCCATGTTCCGGTGCCGTCGCTGCAGCCACTGAGCCACTTCTGGTCTGAACAGTGGAGATGATTGTCGTTTCGGTGACTGATCTCTTTTCAACCTCCTTTTGCAAGAAAGAGAGAGAGAGGGCGTAAAGACAATCACCTGCCTATGATTTAATGACATGAGGTAGCCAGGTCCATCTTGTAAAAGTTAGGTAACCAAACTGACAACAAGAAGAGGTCAGCAAATGGAACTGAACCCTGTATTTTTCAGAAACATACGGCCTGAGGATAAACTTTTTCATGACAAGCAAACTTCAATATTCTTGTCCTTTGTTTTGTTTGTGAAAGAAAAATCTTGTTTGTGAAAGAAAAAAAACTTTAGTGTTGTTTGCTAAAGTGCTCTTGCACAAAGTTTACAGCACACATGCAAATAAAATAATTTACTGTACGGTAACTCCCTAAAACATCTCACTTTGGAGTGTAGTTGCCGGGTCAAAAATTTAGCGTAACAGCCTTCGGCAGTTTATTGCACGGGACAGCCATGATTTTGGGGCAAGAACAAAGTTCCAGTCCGTCTCAGAAAACAATCAATGGAATACTCCCATTTCATCTCTTACGAGGGTTGTTGAATGAGTTTCTGTCTTTGCACATATATTCTTTTTTTTGGCACTTTTGCTCCCATGGCATTGAACTCTGATCTGTTTTGAACTTTCGAGTGATTTCAAAATCAATTTGATGGAAATCATTGTTTCTATCGCAATAAATACAAGGGGACGTCAAAATGAACAAAGAGATCAATTGAGAAATGGACCTTTTTCAAGATTTTTTCAGGATTCATTGG
Source organism: Sinentomon sp. SZTP_YWyxl (assembly GCA_030068105.1). Taxonomy (NCBI): domain Eukaryota; kingdom Metazoa; phylum Arthropoda; class Protura; order Sinentomata; family Sinentomidae; genus Sinentomon; species Sinentomon sp. SZTP_YWyxl. The sequence continues at coordinate 28,414 of JASGXE010017710.1, forward strand.
TCCGACTGGACCGAAACAAAAAGTCCAATGCTCTGCATGTACCTAAATGAGGCTTACGCCAACAGCACAGTCAACAAGAATGTACCGATGTGATCAGAACATGGGCTTTGTGCTCTGGGCTTTTTGTATCTTGTCTTCTGGTGAGCAGGTCCTTTCTTCAATTGCTCCATTTGTTCATTTTTGACTGCCTCTGGTGTCTTTTTCAAACTGCCATAAAATGCATCATTTTCATCGAATTGATCAAGAAGTCACCCAATAATAACATCAAAAAGGAACAGATTTTAATACCATGGGAGAAAAACTCCTAACAAAACAGTGTACTTTCTGTGCAAAGGCAGAAACGTATTCAACAACCCTCGTACAGTTTCAGAGTCGTGTGAATTTGAAGAAGGGAGTAATCCCCATGCGTCAAAAGATTTTTTTTTTTTTTGATGAGTTCGGAACTACCCTCTTTGGCATCAACCTAATTCACAGTGTTAAAAACAAGTCCAAATGTGCCCTGTCTAGCTTCAATCTAACTCGCAAAGTGTTAAACAAATTCGGACGAGTCTGGCTTGACTTCAACCATACAAAAGTCACAAAATGTGAAAAACAAGTTTGGTCTTGCCTTCTTCGGCTTCAATCTAAGCCTTGAACTGCTTCGTTTGGGGCTGCCATCTTCTTCATCTGCACTGAACTCCTCGATCCTTTTCACAGAAACGGAAGGAAGTAGCTTGGATTTGGATACTGATCCTTCTCTCAAATCATTTCCTGAAAAAAAACATAACAGGTTGGTGGCAAATGAGCAAAGAATAACAGAGTTTTTTGGCATTTTTAGAGTGCCGATAATGCTGCATCACGCATGTTAGACTGTGCAACATTTTGATGGAAGCACAGCTGCTTGTTTGCAGAAAAGTTGCACAAAAATATACCGATCGCGAAAAATGTGATTGCCAAACTGAATGTCTGGAAAAAAACAGAATATAAGAATTCAAAGTTCATGGGGTCAATATGCGAAAAGATCATCCAATGGGAGTGCAACAGGAATAAAAAAATTGATGAAGAGAACCCGGAAGTGAGGACGGGGCAAGTAAATCTGAAGTCGAGTACCTAATCAATCTGTATTCAATCGAAAAAGCTGAATGATCAATCCAGTCTCTTAGGTGTGAAGGGCGCAAAGGGCGCAGCGCCCTGCCTTCACAAGGGGCGCCCTCCTGCCCTGCAGAGGCGCCCTCCTGCCCTAAATGTGCGCCCTCCTGCCTTGAATGTGCGCCCTCCTGCCCAAAATGAGCGCCCTCCTGTCCAAAAATTCGTGCGCTTCAGACCTCTGCTCACTTGCAAGTGAAGACCATGGTTGCCTCTGTCTGTCTCCTTTTATGCACAAAAGATGTTGTTGGCCTTGGTAGGGGAGGAGCTTGTTGACAAAATACCTTACCCAGTTCTAAGCCCCCACCCACAATCAAAAGATCATCCCTCTTGCAGGTAATAAGGCAGCGACACAAGAAAAATGCATTGTGCATCATCACTTGAGCAGCGTGGACATATTATGTGCAGCAGCAATGCATGAAGATTGCCCTTTGCAAAAGCTAGAACCTAATTATTGGAAAATGTGTTCCTATAAGCTATTGATTTTGTGAGCCAACCTCTGTGGAACTGGATCGATTGTGACTGCCCCTTTTTATATGTTTATCCTCCAAAGATCGAGCAATTTGCAGTTGGTAAAAGCAATTGGCTTACTCCCAGTCGAGGCCTAGGTACTGAAAATAAGGCTATAAAAGGTGAAGATTACCAGGTTCCAAAAGAGTAATAAAAGTATTGCTAGATCGGGAATTAAAATGGCTCCATTGGCGATAACGTACTGTAGGTAGGTTTCCTAGTTTTTAGAACCTAGTTTTTTCCTTCCACAATATAGCTGCACCTCTCGGGGTACAACCAGGGTCACCAAAACCACGGTCAAACACATGCCCCGAGATCCAGCACGACTTTCCAGTTGCACTTTTTTGGACAGCAGTTGATGTGATAATGGCCCAAAACTTCCCACCTCGTGCTTACACCAAGAAAAATGGCAAGGGCAAGCGCAGGATATCTAGCACCACCCATCTTGTTATTGGCAGGTACATACCTATCCCAACAAAATAAGGCCTGATATGTAATGGAAGCCATCCAGCTTTTGTGAGCACTCTGTCCATTGCAACCCCGCTGGGACTGCACGCAGACGCCACTTGACCCTTCGGTGGTCAACGGCCACAAGTGGCCCCCTCCACGAAGCCATTTATTCCCATACGACATTTACTGTCCCTTAACCCCCCTCCGTATGCCCTCCGATAGAGGGCCTTGCCCTGTCGTTGACTTTGGTGCCCCACATTCCAGTGGGGCGCCCTGCCCTCTGAAATTTCTGGCTAAGGCACTGCAATCATTCCTACAAATTTGGGTGAGTTCATTATTTTCCAGAAAAGGAGGGAGCGAATGCTGGGATATGAGAATGCATTTGGAAGAGAATTGGGCGTTTTGCCGTTTACTGTTTTGAAAGCCGAATGCTTGTTCTGCCAAGCGGAGAATATGGCCGCTGCCGTTGGAACCGCTGCCGTTCAGAATTTGCCAGCGTTTCAGAATCCACAAGTCTTGCAAATTTTTGCCGGGAAATTAGCATCCTTTCGTCGTTGGAGAGTTTCGTTAGTGATACTCCAATTTTGAAATCAAGTTTTGCTCAGAAAGTCCGCTGACATGACAGTCATTTCGAATTTCATCGTCGATTTAATATTCATCGCCAAAGAGAAAATAATAGTGGATCGGAAAATGCAGGTAGATACCTAGGCACTTGTTTCCTGAGAAGCAGTTTGGTAACGAAAGCATTTC
>JASGXE010017711.1:0-33245 GCA_030068105.1 Sinentomon sp. SZTP_YWyxl
AGTGCGCTCTTCCTCCAATGCGACTTGATGTGAGGAAATCTTTCATTTGAGGTCTATCGTTACTGAACGCTGGGTGCTAGAACGGGTTGTTGTTTTTAACAAAAGATATCGTTTCTTCATCGGTGATGCGTTCGCGAAGCGTAACGCATCACCGGGACACATGCAGGCATTCCCCTACCTTTTATTTTGCAATGCGACACCTGAGCGCTTCCCTGGTTAGCAAAGATAACCTGTTTCACCGCATGCACCATGAACGGGCAAAATCACAGAACAATTTGGAATTCACTTACACCAAACCGTTCGTAAAGTTTTGACATTGCGATGTTTCGCAATGTCAAAACTTATGTAAGTGCCAGTTTTAAATTTCCACTGCAGCATTAATAATTTTCCTTTTTCTTTCACCTCAGTCTTTTGTCACCAGTCACTTCACTTCACTGAAACATATCGTCCATGCCCCGGAAATATTCAATTGGGTGTGCGCAGATGGGGGTTGTGAGTCACTTATCAGGGAGTTTAAAAATTGACTAGGTATGTAAAGTTGGCAGTTCATGCACGATGGCTAAAACATCAGGAGGCGGGAGAACGGCGTCCCTCCTTGGATAATTTTTTAGCTTGGGGAATGCCGTTCCCCCTTCCAAAAAGCCAGGGGAACTGGCCAGGGGAATGCCGTTCCCCCGCATTCCCCCTCAATGCGACCCCTGGAAGCACTCCTTCATTGTCAAAGACTGCGAGTTTGGAACTTGTCGAATGATGCTTTCGGTTCTTTTTTTGTGTATGGAAGTGATGTCTTGTCCATATGATGCCTTTCACACCAACTGCACAGCAACGCTAATCTACATCTTCCTCTGCTTCTCCAATATCCCACCTGGCGATTTGCAGCCCACAACGTTCACAAATTAAGCCTAGCACTCCCATGGGTCGATGTCTATACTTTTCTACAATAGGGGGGGGGTGAAAAACCCCCCATCCATTTTTGAGCCTATCTAAATATTTTGGTCACATTGTCAGTTGGGCTTCTCAGTTGACCCAAATACACATCAATTGCAAAATTTGGCCAGTCCAAGTCTGATACACTGTGAGAAAATTCAATTTACCCAACATAAGAAAATAAAAAGATAGACATAATTATGTAAATAGAGAATGATCTTGTTTCAAATTTTGTCACTTACTATCCCGCCACAGCCTGATCTAATCAAGCTTGTGAGCTGTCGTAAATTAAAATTACAGTCTTCAGGAGGCAAATATGCAGGGGGGTTAATTTTACCCCCCCCCCCCCAAAGTAATTGGTTATTTGAGCTCATTGTTCGATACCATGGGGGTTTTTTCAACCCCTCCCCCAACTTCGCAAGGGGTCTAGTTGCCCCACTTGCACTTTCAAGCTGTGCCCTTTAATGTGCAGCTTCCCCTACCCTTTGAAAGAGTAAAATGAGACCCCCAGGTCATCCAGATCTAAGATCACAAAACAAGGGCCAGATGTTGACCGGGGGGTTAAAAAAAACCCACGGGAGTGCTAGGGTTGAAATAAGTCTTTTCTTTATCATTATCAGGGTGTATTGGAAAGATGTGCACAAAATTTAAGGAATTGTTCTTCATGTCAATGGTAGATTCAAACAAAAATGAAAGCCTCTATTTCAATAAAAAGAGCCTCTGTGAGGCTCTTTTTATTGAAATATCACCTGACCATCACATGGGAACTTCGAATGCTGCCTCTGAACACTCTTTGAAATTGAAACATTCCGTGGTGGGTATAGTTTACCGTTCGCCCACCGTGCTGAACTATGCAGACTTCTGTGTGGCACTTGACAAAGTTTTCAATCAGGTAAATGCAGAAGGGAAATTATGTTTTTACTGTGGTGATATAAACCTTCCTTTGAATATACCTGATAGTTGCGAGGTGTATATTAATATTTTGAATGCAAATGGTATGAAAATGTGTATTGACCAACCTACACGGATTTCGAACCATTCCAGTAACATTATTGATCATATTGGAGTTAATTTCTTTGCGGGTTCCATAACCAGTTTTGTTATTGAATGGGATGCAACTGATCATTTTCCAGTGTTGATGTATGTTGATAAGTTGATTGATTTTCCACCAAAGTGTGCTCCCAAGCTTGTTACCACTTATGATTATGATGCTATTACATGCAGTATAAATTCCATCGATTGGGATGCCAGTCAATTGTACTTCTCTAACAATATTTCCGATTGTGTTGCCTTACTAACTTCAAAGCTGAAATTTCATATCAATGATAATGTCCGGCACAAAAAAGTTACAGGCAAATATGCAGTTAGCAAACAGCCTTATATTACTCCAGCTATTTTGAAATCAATAAAAATTAAGGACAAACTTTATCGATCAAAAAGAAAAAACCCACTGAGGGAAGACCTAAAGGTATGCTATAACAACTATGCAACATCTTTGAAAAAAATTATTCGTGATGCAAAAGCAAAGTATTTTGGCGATGAAATGCGGAAGGCGGGAAATGATGGGAGACTAAAATGGAAGGTTATTAACACTGCATTAAATAGGCGTCCTTTGCTTTGCCAATTGTAAAAATAGATGACCCAACAAAAAATGGACATGTTCTAACAGATGTTGAGGCTGCGAATACGTTTAATCAATTTTTCATTAATGTTGGTAGCAAAATCGCAGCAGACTTAGAGAAACCAAACATTGATCCTGTATCATTGGTGGACCAAGTGAGAGATACATGTTTCTTTTATCCTGCATCAGAATCCGAAGTCCTTCGAACCATAAACTCCTTGAAAAATAAACGGTCGTTTGGTTTAGATGGAGTAAGTAATATGATTCTAAAGAGATCTGCCATGAATCTTGCTGCTCCTCTTTGCTTTATTGCTAATCTTATGTTCAGAGATTGTGTGTTTCCTGATTGTTTAAAGATTGCTAAGGTGTTTCCTGTTTTTAAAAATGGTGATCACAGTTTTTGCAATAATTATCGTCCTATTTCACTTCTACCTGCATTGAGCAAAGTTCTTGAAAAAATGATATTAAGGAGAATGACCCGATATTTGGAAAATAAAAATGTAATTTTTCATAACCAGTTCGGTTTCCAAACAGGAAAGTCAACTTCCATGGCAATAGCAAAGCTCAGTAATGACATAGCAATGGAAATTAATAATGGTGGTTTCACAGTAGCAGTCTTCTTAGACCTGCAGAAAGCCTTCGATACTGTAGACCATGGAATTTTACTGGCAAAAATGGAGCGATACGGCTTTCGTGGCCAATGTTTGAAACTACTGACTAGTTATCTCACAAATAGGAAACAGGTGGTGTATCTAAATGAGTGTATGTCCGAGTTGGGTGATGTAATTTGTGGGGTTCCACAAGGTAGCATTTTGGGTCCTCTTCTTTTTTTGCTGTATGTTAACGATCTACCTCGGTGCCTCAATCGCGGTACTTCATCCTTGCTATTTGCGGATGACACCGTGATTTACAGAGGAGGGGCGGACTTGACTCAACTCTATGATAACCTAAATGAGAATCTGAGATCACTATATTATTGGCTATGTGCTAATAAACTGTCTTTAAATGTTTCTAAAACAAAGTACGTTGTTTTCAGGGACAGAAGAAAGCAAATTACTTTGGATGCTAGTAAACTATCAATTAATAAGCAAATGATTGAGTGTGTTTCAACAATAACTTATCTAGGATGTTGCCTTGATGAACATTACACTTGGAGACTACATATTTCAAACCTCCTTAAGAGGATTTCTATGTACGTTGGACTGATGTACAAGTTAAATTTTTTGCCGTCAAATGCCCTTCTTATGTATTACTATGCTTTTATATATCCTCATCTAACATACTGTTTAGAGTCATGGGGTGCTGTTATAACAGAATCACTTGCTAATTCAATTCTTGTGTTGCAAAAAAAATCTGTCAGAATAATTACCCATTCACCGTATCTAGAGCACACTGCCAAGATTTTTGACACCTTGCAAGTGCGAACCTTCAAATCGCTGGCAGCTTACAAATTGGGTATCTTCATGTACACAGCTTTGAACGTCCGGGGAAGCTCCCAGATCTTCCATAATTGGTTTCTAAGGAATGAGAACAATACACGGGCAGGGACAAACTCTAATCTCTTGCTTCCTTCTGCGAGAACCAATCTTGCCCTTCGGAGTGTACAGTATTCTGGGGTTTCTCTTTGGAACAGACTACCGAGTGCCGTAAGATGTGCAGAAACACGACGTGTTTTTACAGAACTGTTTAGTACATGGTTGGATGGCCAGAATCTTGGAAGTATCTGACCTTCTTTCAGCCTATTTCTATGTTATTCTTGCCGTTTTTTCCTTTTCTTTCTCTTTTCAGCTTACAAATGATTCTGCCCATGTTTTTTGCTTTCTTTTTTCTGCTTTTCTGTTTCACCAAAATCAATTGTTTTTTCAAATTTCTGTGCATTGTAAAAGGGATGCCACTACGGAATATTCCCGGCATCTCTTCAAGACTGTTTTTGATAAATCATTGTTTAAAATTTCAAATAAAGGTGAATTTCAATTCAATTCAATTCAAAGAGTAATTTTTTTTTTCTTCGAAAAACCCACCCCTTGTGTGATTTTTGTCAATAAACGTTTTCTCTTCAGTTTTTGTTCGTTTCATTCTGACAAACAAAGTCTGAAAATTTCATCCGATTCGGGTGATTTTTAATTTTCGGATCCCCAAATTGGCCGGCAGAATGGCCAAGTCCGAAAATAAAAATCACCTGAAACGAATAAAATTTTGTACACGCCTTTCCAATGCACCCTGTTTTTTGCAAGACGTAGCCATTCACACATGTCATTTTTGTTATTTCCCAAGCCAGATGTTTCCAAAAAATCAAACCAGATAAAGCCGAATCATACCTGAGCTGTGGAATCACAACAGACGGCCGCACAGCTTGCATCAGCTCCTCATTCTCTGATTCGTCCGCATTCTCAGAAACGGGAAGTCTCCCGTGATTGTAAACCCTTATCGGCATGTTCCTGAAACGCATTTCCGCATCACTGTCCTGTTCCCGCTGAACTAAATGCCTCCGTATGTGGAATCGATCCCGTTCACGGCAAAGCCAATCGGCTATGTTCCTCCGACCGACTGACCCTCCCGCTCCGCCTCCACCGGAGCTGTTGACACCGCTTGGGCCAGGATCTGGGTTGGTGTAGAGCTCAACCAAAGAACGGTACACATCACGCTCCGCAATCCGAACCGAGGAGTTCGAAGAGCTAGGCCGTCCGGAGCTGGGATTTGGCAAACGCCTGATGCTGCGTTCAGGCAAGCTGGATCTGGAGTTAGAGAATGAGTGCAGTGTTGAACAAAGTGTTTAAAGGATAAGGAATTGAGAAAATGTTCTCTTGGAAGCTTAGAGAGGGTATGTCTAGATCTAGTGAACTAGGCTCCTGGATAAGATAACACAGTGTCACTTTGATGTAATATGAAGGGCGTTCGAAATGTTTTTGACATGACCCTGTAGTTCAGATAATCTTACCGCCATCAAGATTTAGATTGGCTCAGGGCTTCAAACATTTCTCCAGTTCTTTCAGAACAAATTTGCAGACATCTATGCCAATTTTCCATGGCGCAGTGGTAATCAGATGAGGGTGTGTTCCTAAGCTCTGAAAATACTGCTTTTGGCTAAGTCTTGAACATTCCCTTTTGCACTACAAATGCCCTAGTTTTAGAATTTTTGATGATCAAACACGATATCTACAAATAATTACTGCCTCCTGAAGCCCATATAGTCCTGATTTGGCACCAGCGATTTATGGTTGTTACCTAAACTGAAAACAACTTAGCAGAAAACCCATGTTCACGTATTCAGGACTTTGCCAAAGCAATATTTTCAGAGCTATAGAACTCACCCTAATCTGAGTACCATTCTGCCTCTGGGAGGTTGGGTTGGACACCTGTAGTTTTGTGAGGCAAGAGCCGGAGAGTATTTTGAACGCCTAAAGTAAACGAAATCCAGACATTGTCAACATTTTTTGAACTACAGCATGATGTCAAAAACTTTTCGACCGCCCTTCTTATACTCTCAAGGTGTGTGAAATGACACTGCATTTCGGAGATATCACTCCTCCATCCTCTGGTGCTTGAAGGAAATTTCCTTCAAGCACCACTGGTCGAGTAATTCCTCCGAAACGTAGTGTCATCTCACACACCTTGAGAGGTAATTACATAAAAGTTATCACTGTGGTACCTTTCCTTGGAGCCCAGTTCACAGACTCCAGAGATCATAATTAATTTCTTGAGCAGCTGTTGGCTTCATGGATTTCATTAGCAATTCAATTTCATACCATAGTTGGATTTCATGAGCAGCTGGATTTCATGCAACAGCTCGATTTCATCGCAACTGGATTTCATGAGCAGCTGGATTTCATGCAACAGCTCGATTTCATCGCAACTGGATTTCATGAGCAGCTGGATTTCATGCAACAGCTCGATTTCATCGCAACTGGATTTCATGAGCAGCTGGATTTCATGCAACAGCTCGATTTCATGCGCAACTGGATTTCATGGGCAGCCAAGTTTCACGAGAAGTTGGCTTTCATGAACGGCTCTGAAGAAGAGCTGCACACCTTTCGCTTGACTTGATGCGGTCAATAATTGATGTCAAACTCTGAAAGGACGAGCATGCACAGTGGCAACAGAATTCCTTTACGCTTGCAAAAAATTGTGGTTGTTGAGATTTCAGCAAAACTTTGACTCCAGAAATTGTTGCTCCATTCTTCAAAACAGATAATGAAATGTCACCGACTGCGAAGCGAAACAACAATCCGAGTCCCAAAGATTCGTGCAGGTCTTCGGGGGAAAATGCATTTTCAGCCAAAAATAAGATTCTTTGAAGTTAACTACAGTGTATGGCATTTTAATGGAAAAAAACATTTTTCACTGTTCCCTGATAAATGAAAGGGACAAAATCTGTGCACAAGGCATATTTTTCACTGAAATTGCTGTGCTGAATCTTACTTACCATCCCTTGAATTAAAGAAAAATCTCTGCGCAGAAAAAAAAAGGTCAAATGCCTGGTAAAACAATTTGCAAAAATGCAAAAAAAAAAAAATAAGGGAAAATGTGACAGCATGGAGGATTGTCAGCCAATCTGTCCAATCAGTTGTTTGTGAACACACCCAGTAGCAATCAACCAATCAGATGATAATGGTGCTAAAATAAACCCATTAGAAGAGCACACTGAAAATGGTGAAAAGGAATTGTCACCGCCAAAACGAAATCAGCCATTTCAACCATCTTTTGTGATTTCTTTATCATTTCAGTCAATTGAAAGCCAATTCTGGCAATTGTGAATGGGTGATTTTCCACGAAATGTGAAAATTTTTACGAAATTAATTGATTTCCACGAAATATCTCCTTTTTTCACGATATACATGCGAAAACGTCGTGTTTTTCCCTTTTTAATTAAGTGGCAAGCACAGTGCACAAAAACATTTGAATGTCTGAACTTTCTTTTGCTCTTTTCAGTCTCTTATTCAGAGTATTTGCGTCATTTTTCCAATATTATATTGTTCCCGCAAAATTCAAAGCAATCATAGGCCTATTGTAAAAATTACTGAAAATGCATTTTTGACAGGTTCTAGCCTTTTTATTTCCACCGCCAAATAACAAAATTTTTTGACTTTTGAGCAACATTTTCCAAAAACTATCACCATTTTCAACATGCTCTACCCATTAGCAAACAATCACTTGATAAATGCAACACATTAAAAAAAGTAATTCGATCTTGTTAGTAAGAGTTCAGCGGTCTCCTCTCTCCATTGCAGTGCGTAGCAGCTCAGGGAGCAACCCTAAGGATGTGGGAATGCAGCTCTTACATACTTTGAACCCTTCGCATTCCCACAGAAGTGGAAAACATGTGAAAAAGTGCTACATAGGTAGAGCTCCCACTTCGGAACTCTGCGGGAGGTCAGGGAACACGCGTTCCTAATTGCCCTAAGGGTGGAAGCATTCCCTGCAACCTTGGCGTTCCCGCAGCCGCAAAACTATGAGAGTGCTCCCAAAGAGCTCTGCGGGAGCATGCATTCCTGCTCACCCTGAGGGTGTGGGAATGCAACTCTCACATACCTTGAACCCTTAGCGTTCCCACAGCGACAAAACTGTGAAAAAGTGCTCCAATAGAGCTCCCACATCGAAACTTTGTGGGAACCCAGGGAGCACACGTTCCTGCTCGCCCCATGGGTGTGGAAACGTAGCTCTCCTATGCCTTGAACCCTTAGCGTTCTCACAGCCAGAAAACTATGAAAACGTGCTCGCACTTTGGAGCTCTGCGGGAGCACTTTTCCCCTTGCAGGAGCAAAAAAAAAGCCACGAACAATAATTTTCATGTTCATCCAGGAAACCACGGACAATTTTCAGGCCCTGATTGATGGACGAATTGCCCTGCAATTTTTTTAGGTGCCCTTTTTTCGCAAAAAAATTTGTGCCCATTTTTCGAATCACTTTCAGCACTGCTGCACAGCATGTTGAATCTTATTCATGTTCAGAAACCATCGCGGTGCTGGAACACACGAGATTCAACATGCTGTTGAAAGAAGAAACCGCTGACGTCGCCCAGCAAGAGTGACCGACCGCCAAATTGAACTACCCTCCTCCATGTTTCAAGCCCCGCTTCTGTGGTGCTCTCTCTGTTTAGAAAATAAAACCCACCTTCGAGATGATGAAAATCTGACAAGGAGCCGTCTTGCAAGGGTCAAAGCCAATCTCAACAGTGACCACATCCCTGCAAAAAAAAACAAATCATTAACAATTGAATTCGGGAAGAATGATTTCCAAAAAACTGATTCGGCCTAATCCAAATGTGGCAGAGTTTATGTGTCCAGTGTGGCGCTGGTTCGAGCTTCGGCTGGTACAAATCAACAAAAAACAAAAACACCGAAAAATACAAAAACCAATATTTTACCATCGACACCCACGGCAGAGAGATAGGTCGCAAGGAATGGAAAATTGGAAATACCTCAGATGATTACTGGCGGTCCATCTTTCCGCCATCGGTGGTTGTTTTGGATGACCTCCCAACATTGTGGTATGTGACGCTTGCTGAACACAGACCATATCCCCCATTGGGCCACAGACACACTCAGCTCAGACTCAACATCAAATTCATCAGACGGATGAATCCTTCGCAACAGAGGAAAACGAAGTCGCATCGTTACTGGTATCCTCACAGGTGTGTTCACAGATGCTTATCATGTTGTGATTGTCCAAATCTGTACACTCTGCCGAAACTTGGACATTCGCTATTAAATTATGATCGGCATTTTATACCTTACGCAATGGGAAACAGGCATGCCTTGGCTTCATCTCCCACACAGGAGTTGGGTCACCTGTAGCTTGGCAGAAGGGCTAAGTTGTAAGGTGCCTGAATGTTTCACCAGACGTTAATCCTGGTGAAACATTGTTTCTTTGATGTGGAGGAGCCTCCCCCTTAGGTCACACAGGTTTTAGAGGAGCAAAGACTCCAGAACTGTTATGCCTAAGAAGGGCTGCTGTTATTACTATTAATTGATGAGCACGCCAGCATTGGCATGGCTAGGATTGAGTGCTCTGTTGACTAATGGAATCAACATCGACCACTGACCAGATATTTGATCATTTGTCTTCGTCGAGTTTTTCTACCTAATTGCAGAGACTCAACGTCCAGTCGACGACTCCAATTGAAGATTCATCCGAAGTGCCCAAACCCGCTTTGCAATCCCTTTTGCTTAATTATCCTTTCTATCGCTTATTTCCTTTCCCTCTGCAGTGTTTTCCCTTTTTCCCCCTGAAGCATCGTGTTGAAGATAGTAAGTCGAACAGCGAGGAAGATCCAGAAGTGGAAGCCGTCCTCAGAGGGTGAGACATCAGTTTTCTATCTGCTCTACGATTGATCCTCATCTCTATTACCACATATAATCACGAGAGGCTCCACAAAGTGTTGATTTTTCATTCCTCCAAAACTATTGGTCGTTTGTTTTCATCATGTAATGCCTGTCAAACGGATTTCTCATTTTTTTTTTATTCAAGAAAACTTTCAGATGCCGTGAGCCTGGATCGCCAAACAGTGGCAGGGAGCCCCAGCCACATTTCAGAAGGAAATGTGACTTTTAATGTTACTTTTGATGTCTTAAGGTGCCATTTGGAAAACCAAAATTTGTCAAACTGCTCCAGCTTTTTGGGGACTACTTCCCCCAAACCACCTGCCAGCGGCCATGTCCCCTGGAGACCCACCGGATGGCATCTGTCCCCACACCCACTACCTTGCCATGCCATCAATATCATGCCCCACTCTATCCCCCAAACCACCTGCCAGGGTGCTGCCCCTGGACCTCGCTGGTGCTCCCACCCTCAGACCCCCAGCCCTCGACACACTATCATCCCCACGTGGTCCCATTTTGCCCCTTCCTAAACTGACCTTGTGCATCCCTGACATCACTTATACAGAAATTCTTTCATAATGACTGAAAAATGAAACACAACTAAACAACTAAAATGAACACAACTAAAATGAACACAACTAAAATGAACCCACTTAATTAACCAGTTAGTTGAACCTATGTGCGTGAAAATTAGGAATACGGCCCAAAAATACTTCCACAGAACCCAGATGGTTTCGCAAATATTCAGATTTTCCTCGGGCTTGCAGTGTTGGCAACATACCTGAGTGGAATTCCGGTTAAAACTGAACGTCAACGCTGGCATGCTAAAATAAGTTATTTCTGTGATTTTAAGTGATTTTATTTTATAGTTTGAACTCACGTCCAAGATGCTGGTCTGTGGGTGGAAGTGGATCCCGAGCTAGACCCTGCTGTTCAAAAAACCACGTCAGATTCTCAATCATCGATGACAGTACCTGGCAATCGATCCTGTATTGAAAAAAATCATTCAATTAATAATCATCATTATTTTTCAAAATCTGCACGACTTCAGAAATAATACCTGCAAAATTCAGGTTGCTATCTGGCAATCTATTTTTACAAAATTAAATACCCCCCCACCCCTGCGAAACTGAGGTAGCAATCTGACACTCCCTTTCAAGTACTGACACTCCCTTTCAAGTACTGACACTCCCTTTCAAGTGCTGACACTCCCTTTCAAGTACTGACACTCCCTTTCAAGTACTGACACTCCCTTTCAAGTACTGACACTCCCTTTCAAGTATTAACACTCCCTTTCAAGTACTGACACTCCCTTTCAAGTACTGACACTCCCTTTCAAGTACTGACACTCCCTTTCAAGTAGTACTGACACTCCCTTTCAAGTAGTACTGACACTCCCTTTCAAGTACTGACACTCCCTTTCAAGTGGTACTGACACTCCCTTTCAAGTACTGACACTCCCTTTCAAGTAGTACTGACACTCCCTTTCAAGTACTGACACTCCCTTTCAAGTACTGACACTCCCTTTCAAGTACTGACACTCCCTTTCAAGTACTGACACTCCCTTTCATGTACTGACACTCCCTTTCATGTACTGACACTCCCTTTCAAGTACTGACACTCCCTTTCAAGTATTAACACTCCCTTTCAAGTACTGACACTCCCTTTCAAGTACTGACACTCCCTTTCAAGTACTGACACTCCCTTTCAAGAAGAGCTGACACTCCCTTTCAAGTGCTGACACTCCCTTTCAAGTAGTACTGACACTCCCTTTCAAGTACTGACACTCCCTTTCAAGTGGTACTGACATTCCCTTTCAAGTACTGACACTCCCTTTCAAGTAGTACTGACACTCCCTTTCAAGTAGTACTGACACTCCCTTTCAAGTAGTACTGACACTCCCTTTCAAGTACTGACACTCCCTTTCAAGTACTGACACTCCCTTTCAAGTACTGACACTCCCTTTCAAGTACTGACACTCCCTTTCAAGTACTGACACTCCCTACTGACACTCCCTTTCAAGTACTGACACTCCCTTTCAAGTACTGACACTCCCTTTCAAGTACTGACACTCCCTTTCAAGTACTGACACTCCCTTTCAAGCTAACACTCCCTTTCAAGTACTGACACTCCCTTTCAAGTACTGACACTCCCTTTCAAGTACTGACACTCCCTTTCAAGTACTGACACTCCCTTTCAAGTACTGACACTCCCTTTCAAGTAGTACTGACACTCCCTTTCAAGTAGTACTGACACTCCCTTTCAAGTACTGACACTCCCTTTCAAGTATTAACACTCCCTTTCAAGTACTGACACTCCCTTTCAAGTACTGACACTCCCTTTCAAGTACTGACACTCCCTTTCAAGTATTAACACTCCCTTTCAAGTACTGACACTCCCTTTCAAGTACTGACACTCCCTTTCAAGTACTGACACTCCCTTTCAAGTAGTACTGACACTCCCTTTCAAGTACTGACACTCCCTTTCAAGTAGTACTGACACTCCCTTTCAAGTACTGACACTCCCTTTCAAGTAGTACTGACACTCCCTTTCAAGTAGTACTGACACTCCCTTTCAAGTACTGACACTCCCTTTCAAGCACTGACACTCCCTTTCAAGTACTGACACTCCCTTTCAAGTAGTACTGAAACTCCCTTTCAAGTACTGACACTCCATTTCAAGCACTGACACTCCCTTTCAAATACTGACACTCCCTTTCAAGTACTGACACTCCCTTTCAAGTACTGACACTCCCTTTCAAGTACTGACACTCCCTTTCAAGTATTGACACTCCCTTTCAAGTAGTACTGACACTCCCTTTCAAGTAGTACTGACACTCCCTTTCAAGTACTGACACTCCCTTTCAAGTACTGACACTCTCAAGTAGTACTGACACTCCCTTTCAAGTACTGACACTCTCAAGTAGTACTGACACTCCCTTTCAAGTACTGACACTCCCTTTCAATCTGACACCAACTTTCAAGCAGAATAGATGCCAATGATTCCTGATATAAATTTTTCCAGGAGTTATTCTTTTGAAATGCTGCTAATTCACAACCTTCTGTTATAATCACATCACACGATGCACTACATTGCAATAATTAGCTGCTGGGTGGGCTGGCAAGTTCACCAAAATAAAAATTCACTCAGAATGTGCTGGCTCTCGAGCCATGGCATAAAGGGATATCTGTTCGTTACCTTGCATTGTCCTCAGCCCCAGAAGCTTGATCAGGCGTTTCATTTGTTGGTGATCCACCAGACCACACTTGGCTGGGGATTATCATAGTTGTAAGATCAACAGTCTCCATCTCATCTTGACTTGCACTGCCGCTTCCACTGCTCACTTGATTCGGGGATAGTGACCTACGTCTGGATCCGTAGAGTGACGTGAGAGATGGCTCGAGCAAAAGAGACTCCCTTTCGATATTGCTAAATAAAAAAAGATAATGGAATTAGGCAGCTTTCCGTTTGTACAGGCAGTAGACGAACTCTCAAAACAGCAATGACATGGCCTGTGGGATCATGAGTGTGGATCTTGGAGCAGGAGGACCTTGCTGAGGCCAACAGGATTTTGTTTGAGTAGGACAAAACGATTATGTGTAACAAGCCACCACATAAGATTCTCAAAAGCCAGACTCTACCCTGGCTGAGCATTTGACTACGTAGGCAAACGTTCCATTCGTTTTCCATCAGTTTCAGTTGATGGACGTAAGTCCACCTATTGGATTCTGAGTAAGATCTCCCTCGGTGGACGTAAGTCTTCCTTTCCATTGGATTCTGATTAAGATCTCTCAAAGGGAGTTAGTAAGATCTAATTAAGATGGGATTCTAGTTACATTCTCCCTCGGTGGACGAAGCCTACCTATTGGATTCTGAGTAAGATCTCCCTCGATGGACGTAAGTCTACCCATTGGATTCTGAGTAAGATCTCCCTCCATGATCCTGGGTAGGAGTATAGGATTTTGAGGAGGTAGGTGTGTCAAAAGTAAAAGGTCAGATGAAACTAAACTCCTTTGCAGTTTATGTCACTGAAATCTGACTGCTTCGTAATGTTACAAGGGCATCACATCCTCATTAGACAACTGGAAATAGACAGGAACAATCCTCTTCAGGCCACTTGCCTACAGGAATTACGATAGGACATCCGAGAAACAGCAATATTGTGCAAGGAAAAATCATTTATGTGGCGGGTCTCGCACACAAGGATAAAACCATGCCAAGCTCCGAGGAAACCTACCAAACGTATCAATCTCAAATCATTTTACCTCAGTCTTTGGGATAATCTAGTTGAAAGATCACTATTCGCATCAGTCTGATCCATTTCAAGCTCATCACTATCACTTTCATCATCATCATCATCTGATTCGTTACTCATGCCGGAGTAACCGTGATGGACGAGGCTACCACTGCCTGTACCACTGGGGCCAGCCTGGTCAGGGTTGCTAGTACCCTCCCTTCCCAAACGGATCTCCATTTCCAGACGCTGCATCAGCAGATTCAAACTCTGAAAAAATCAAATATTACAAAAAAATTACAGCACATCTGACGCAACAAAAAATACGAGCTGACTAGAATAGTATCAGGGTTGCCACTAAAACTAAAAATCCAGAGTGGAATCCCCTAGATTTTTCAGGTCCCTCAGGGGCTGGGGGCAGAGCACCCCAGTAATCGGGGTCTGGGGCAGCGCCACAGCAGGGCAGGCCCCTGGCTGGGGGGTCTGGGGGGTGGAGCCTCACAGAAGCTTGGGAAATTTTGAAATTTGAGTGTTCATTTTGGGGCAAATTTGGTGTTCAAGAGGCCAAAAACTACAACAAAAGTTCCTCCAATTCCCTGGATTTTCCAGGTTTTCTCTTTTTCCCTCTTTTCCCTGGATTTTCCAGGTTTCCCAGGCACTAATTTTCAAATTCCTGGATTTTCCTGATTTTCCAGGTGGGTGGCAACCCTGAGTATCGACGGCGAGATCCAGTCGAGGGTTAAGCTTACCTCAGTTGTGAGGGAAAAATCAACATTGTTTTAAATGGCCCAATTTACCTCACGACTCCTGAGGTGAGCTTAACCCTCGACTGGATCCCGCCGCCACATGCCTCTGATTCCAACTTACTTTGATTCACCATAGGGACGTATGTTGATTCACCATGGGGAGTTCCATCTCTGCTTTAATCTGCAGCTTTTGCCCTTTCCCCACTGCTTCTGAAAACAGGAAGCTAGAGGCAAAAATTTGCCCTCGGTGCAAATTAATCCTGTTGCCCAAGTTCAACAGCACAGTTCCATGAAAATAGTTGGATAATTGATCAGAAATAATTGGCCTTCCCTTATTGAAATGGGTTTGCATTTGAGCACGATTCCAGGGAAAATTCATCAACATTTAAACTGATGGGTTCCAAGCTAAACCAGGACGAAACACCTTGACACCTGGCAAAGCCACCCACCCTTCTGCAAAAAAAAAACCAAAATGCATAGCTAACGCAAATAATAAAAAAGAAAGGGCATGGTTGATCAAATTTAACAGAAATCAGAAAAGGACAGCTTCGTCAGGTGTTGGGTCCTGGCTCAGCTGGACCCTCAGCTTTGAATTCTGAATAGTTTTCGGTGTTATGGTTTTCCATTGAAAATGCACTTAACCTTTTCCCGGTCACTGGTCCACCAATAGGTTGCCAGTCGGACTTTTTTACAAAGACCATCAATATATTTTTGATCCCCCTCGTAACTCATTGCCCGCAAATCGATTTCTGTTTCTCCTCCCACACCTTTCAGCAGCCTGCTTGTCAGCGGCCTCACACGGCCACGCAAAAAATCTTTTTCTTTGCTCTTATTGACCCACAAATGCCGCTCCTTTTGTGTTTTGCCGGCAAAGGGAAAAAATTAAAATGGATTCCTGGCAGCATTTGAGCCTCTTTGAAAATTGTTGACAATTCACAGAAAATGCAGCGTGCGAATTTTTTGAAGATGTAACCTTACATTGCTTTAAAAAGCCAAGTCGTAAACGGGATTAAAATTCATGAAAATAATTGAGCAAGTGAAAAAATTCAAAATTTGAGCTCCGAGAAGGTGATCTGCAGATAAAAACATGACGGTGGCGAATAAACGGCAGGTCTTTCGGTAATAAGGGCCGATGGTACGTAAAATTCTGACTCCGGCACTTGAAAGACCATTTTTTTTCTGGACATGAAAATTTTCTTTGATACAGCAAGTGAAACATTTCAAGGCCATGCGAAAACAATAATGGAGAAAAAAAGTCAAAGTTAAGCAGACATTTCTTGCCGTTAGCGTTTCTCTCATCTCAAACTCTAAATACCACACACAGCCCCTCTTGCTGCATTCCCCAAACACTTTCAAAATACAGACAACCCCTGCCCCCACACCCCAAACTCTTCACATTCTGAATGAATGGTAAGTAAGAGGAAAAACAATTCTGAAAGCAGATCTGAAATCAGCAATGCTTCAGCAATCAGAGACGGAAACAAAAATAAGAAGGCAAAAAATTAAAAAAAAAAATCAAGCAATTTTGGGTAACCTCCCTCCCTTAAGTCATACGGCCGATTTCCAAAACGAGGATTAATCGACGGATCGCCGCGATCCGCGGCTCGACAAGTGGTGATATGGGGTTGACCTGTCATTCGCAGTATCAATGTGAATCCAAATGTATGTGGTCGACCAGATCACCACTCCTCGATCTGTGGATCGCGGCAACATGCCTATTAATCTTCTTTTGAAAATCGGCTGATAGAGGCATCTCTTGACCTGCCCCACTGTGCTGCCACCACCCTCTGCAAAAAAAGTAAGAAGTCACAAATTTATGACAAGTCCGGCACAAGTAACAAAAAAATAAAACAAACAAACCAAAGCCTGTGGTGATCTGAAATTCGAACTGCTATCCAATAGGCTTGAGTTGGAGGCCAAATCCACATCCATCCGATCATCAAAACCAAGTCTCCTGGAGATGTCAGACGACGAAGTTGACAGTAGTTCACTGTCAACCAGACTACCACCACCTCCAATGAGGGAAGCAACAGCTGGTGGATGATCATTGATGTAGGATGCAGATGGTGCAATCTGGAATAGAGGACACCGATAATAAGGGGACATGGTCAAAATAAACATTTCAGAACATCGTCCAATACAAAAACCCCAAGATCTCAAAATCCATCGTGGTAGTACAACCCCTTTGTCTCACACCCCAAACTCTTTCAAGCTGCAGACAGCCCGCATGTCCAACACCCCAAACACCTTACCACAGACAGCCCTAACACCACACACAACCACCCTGCCTCCACACCCCAAGCTCTTTTTTAACAACAGACAACCCTGCCCTTGTCCAAACTCTTTCAAGCCACAGAAAACCCCCCTTGTTTCACACCACAAGCTCGTAAACCACAGATAACCACCCTTGTCCAAACTCTGTAAGATGGCGGCCCAAAATTCATGAAAAATTAATGTATTTCAGTCATTTGCAGCATTAGTGGCAGATATATTTAGAAAGAATAGCTCAAAACTTGGTGAAGGAGTAAAAAACCAACAATTCTGGCTCTGTCAGCCAAGGAGCAGCATTTTTCAGTAAGAGAGCAAAATTTTACCTTTCTAGCTTGAAGGACTGCTGAGAAAAAGCAATTGGGAAGTTCGAAAAATGTCAAAAAATGGAGAGCGTTAAAGACGAGCTTTGTGGATTTTTCAACGTAAATGAAAAATATGGAGTCCAACGAAAAAAAGTTGCCAGAAATGCACACATCAGTTACCAACTGCAAAAATGCATCAATGCAGCAATTTCTGCGGGAAACGTACATGGGTCGACACATCTGGATCAATGAATTGGAACATCCTTCGACCAGAACCCTGCGTCGAACCTAACAGCCTCGACCTCCTAAGAATTGCCAACTGCTGTGTCCTTGGCACAGTATTCGCCGCAACTGGATTCCGAGCCCTCTGCGGCGAGGGTCTTCTGTGACGAGCGGCCAGCAAGAGACGCCGTGACCAAGAGTCGGTTTGGGATAAGTCACCCTGCCCAAATGATGAACTGTTTTCATTGGCATTATCAGCTGTGGACGAACTTGATGCGTTTCCCGGAGAAGTGGCCGTCGTATTTGAAAGATTTCTCATCGGTCTCCTCAAGCTGTTCCTGGAAAAAATTAAGAAAAACACAAATAACAATTCTGCCATCTGACTTTCAAAAATTACGGACAAAAACAACTACGAAAACTTGCAAGAGCATACTGCTCTTTGCGGACATCCTGTCCTGTTTTATTTTCATTTGTCGGGCGTTATCAAGCCCTGATCTGCAGACTGCTCGGCATGAATAAAATTCGCCTTGAATCGGCAGTTTGTGATTTGAAATATCCTTTTTTCGTATATGAAGACACTCGACTATGCTGGCCTTTACTATCAGCCAAGTGCCGGAGAGGTGCCTAGGAAAGCAAGGCACTGGTTCGCTGCCGCGGCCGGGTGAAGCTCATGCGGGACGGCCTTGAAACCGAAGCCAGACCCGGAAAACTGCTAGAAGGAAGCAGATTTAAAACTGCCTAGAAAAGGCAGGGAAGACTGCCAAGAAGGCAGGTTTGAAAACCGGCAGAGCCGGGATTTTTTTTCCCAAGCAAAGCTTGGATGAATTTGCCGTGACCCGAACTTGAGATAGCCTGAGCTGGGAACGACCGGGCAGTCCGAAGCCTGCAAGCGCCCTTGTTGACGTGAGTTGGGATGGGCAGTCACCATAAAAATACTGAGGGGACTCTGCTCCTCGAAAACTGACAAAAACTGTGACTCGGACTGAAAACAGTGACGAACATTTTTTTTTAGTTTTGCCAAAAAGTCAGAGATTTACACATTTTTTCAGGGTGGAATTGCAATTTTAATGAGGGGCCTGTGGGGCTCTGGCTGTGAAATTGAGGTTAGATCAGAGCCACGGCAGAGTTCCAAAGGTCCCTGGCGGGGGGGGGGGCAAATCCACGCAGAGGCTATAGAAATTTTAAAAATTTAGAGTTCATTCTGGGTGCAATATTGGTGGCCCAGAGGCACAAATCAAGGAGAGCCAAAAGTGCATGTAAATTTTTCCCCGAGTTTTGGCCATTTGCAGGGAATTTCCCTGACAATACCATGATGAGTTTACCAGAGTCCAAAAATATTCACTGGGATTTCCAGGTTTTCAATTGTAGTAGCCACTCTGGTTATTTTTTGACATGAATCCGCACTCGCAACATGGTGGGAAACGTCATTCATTACCAGAACTCCGTCCTCAGGTGCTGAGGTGATTTGAATTGATCAAGCATCAGACATCAAAATCACCCGATTCTCACTTGTGTCTGTTAAATTGCTCATTTGCACAGTGTTGTACCCAAACAAAAATCAACTCCATTAGACAATCATTAAAAAATAAATAACACCAATGACGTTCTCTACGCATTGCTTTTTCAGGCCTAATTTGATCTTACATCGTTATAACAGAAATTTTCAATATACCAATGATATGTGGAACTCTTTCCAAGAAAGCCCACATTGTGGGGTGGTCCACGTTAGAGCTACAGTCGTTTAAAAGTGTGAAGTTCAGTTTTTCAAGTCGAGAAATTCGCCATACCAATATGAACCATACCAATATGAGTGCAGACAACTCAGGTGGGCCTACATTTTTTAAAGGTTGCATTTAAGCACCATTCCATGGGAAACCAGGACCGGAAACTATTCAACATTCCAACTGAGGGTATCTAGCTATGCCAGGACCAAACACCTTGATACCTGATAAAGCCACCCCGCTGCAAAAAGCCAGAAGCGTGGCTCACGCAATAAAAACAAAAAGAATTTGATCAACCATGCCCTTTCTTTTTGTTATTATTTTGCATTATTTCTCAAGAAAAGTCTTGCCCAAACCAAAATACAGAAAGGTTGAAAGCCCAAATCAAATACAGAAAGGTTGAAACAAAACAAGGGAGAGAGTATGAGAAAATTAGGTAATCCCTTACCATCGAGAACGAAGTGAAGGATGTGGATACCCCTGTGTCTGCCATGAGGATGTCCTTTCGGAAGGATATGAGGCACCACATATGTTCCTCCCAGAGGACTGACTGCTACCAGGCTGACTGTTCAAAGTGCCCTGTCGAGAGCCACTGCGACCGAATGAAGACCATCTGATGAGGTGGATTACAAGAAAAAAAAAACACAAATAATTCCTGAACAATGGCAAAACTACATGATCAAAACTACATGATACAGCAATTTGTTGTTGTTTTTAGCTCATAAACGTGGTCACTTGCAATGTAAATGCCAAAGAGCAAAAATTTTCGCCAACAGAAACGTTACAAGCACAACTGCAACAAACATTCCTGCCCTCATCCTTTGGAAGAATTCTGAAATCCTCGGAAGTTAACACATTCTGAAAACAACTTCAGTGTGATGGATGCAAAAATGTATATCAACATAAGAAGATGCAAAGATCTCTTGTGTCGCCTCCCCCGTCGTGTGACGGGGCTTGCCCCACCAGCCCCATGCAGCCTTCCACGGATTTATCTTCAGTAGGCCTATCTGTGGCATTAGGTGTGATAGCGGCGGAATTAACATACTCAGGCATCTTATGTTTTTCCCATTTAACTGTTGCCACCAAAACTTTTTTCTTCCTTTTTAGCTTTTACTTTAAAACAGGCGGTGGATATTTTAGCACCAGATTTCAACAGAGCATTCTGGAGCTGTCAGATTTTGACCTCGGCAAAAAAGAGATTCTTTTATTTCTGCAGCATGGAGTTATTGCTAAAATCTTAACAGCTGCAATTTTTACGTGTATGAGAACATAAATTCCGCAGCCACTATACCAACAGCGGCCCTTCCAAACCGTTTCGGAAGGATGTGCCCACCCGTCGGGGCGCGGAGGTCCAAAGAAAATCATTTGTACAGGTTTTAGCAAAATAAAGTTCAGATATCAAGCGACCCTTTGCCAGCAACTTTTGACTTCAGCGACAGAGCTCGATTTATCCACTTTACACGGAGAGAGTCTTTTTTGGGGGAGGAGTGGACAATTCTATCCTGACATTGGGTCAATGCTTGACCTGACGTCGTATAAACAACCATCTGATCGTGAAAATCATCCCGTGTTGCATCTCAATTTACGGAAAATATCCACCCACAATTCCTAAAAAAATGGGACAAAGGGATTTTTACCGGAGACTTCCCACCTGTAAATCCCTAAAAAAGAGGAAGGGATATGGAGAATATCATCAGGACACATATTAAACACAAGAAAAAGACTAACAGCCTTTGCCCTTTCGTTTGGAGAATGCAAAGATGCAACATTTCACTCCCTCCTCCTGGAGCCCTGCAATATTGATTGAAACAACACAAAGCAAACACACGCCTCAACCACCCGAAGACCACCTTAGCTGACCATGCCATAACGACCAACCACAAGATCAACTTCACCAATGCCCGCGTCATCATAAATTGCCAAGCAACACGACAACGCAAACACATGGAGTCCTTCTTCATCATCAGCACAAAAAATGTGATGAATACAGACCCCGGCACGCTCACAGCATGGAGACTCACCCTGCCCATCCTCCACCGCTGCCAATTCAGGACCATCAAACAAACAGTGCATCAAACAACAACACCAACGGTTTTTGTGTGTAGGACAGTAAGGGAATGGAATGCTTTGAGCCCTGTGGTGTTTGGTAATGCTCATGATATAGTGCTGACACGTTTAAGAGAAATATTTTTCAGAGGACGAATTAATCTAGTTTTTATCCTGTCTGGATAAATTACACGTTGTTGTGATTTATGTTGTCTTTGCGTTACATTATGACAATGCCTTCTGGTTGCAATTGTTTGTGCTATCCACATCGTAATTTGCGCAGGAGAAGTCCTTGCAAATTAAAACTAATAATAATAATGAGAAATAAATAATAACAGACAACCAATTCCCAAAACTCCCCTCAACAACAGTTGTGGAAGAAGAGTTCAACATCGACCCGGCTGCATTCTCCCTGGACCCAACATAACAACCACCAAAACCA
This sequence comes from Sinentomon sp. SZTP_YWyxl, assembly GCA_030068105.1. Classification (NCBI taxonomy): domain Eukaryota; kingdom Metazoa; phylum Arthropoda; class Protura; order Sinentomata; family Sinentomidae; genus Sinentomon; species Sinentomon sp. SZTP_YWyxl. The sequence continues at coordinate 21,852 of JASGXE010017711.1, forward strand.
AGCCCTCCCAGTCCCCTGCCCCATCCCCGTTCCCTGGCCCTTCTCCAACCCCCACCTCCGCTGCTCCCCACCCCCACATCAAGAATCAACCGCCGAATCTGCATGCAACCGCATTCCACAGCCTCCATCTGTGCTCAACTCCAACTCAGATGTCAGTCAATCATCGGTGTCGCCTGAAGAAGCTCCACGAGGAGGGAGTGAAACGTTGCGTCTTCGCATTCTCCAAACGAACGGACAGAGGCCGTTAGTCTTTTTCTTGTGTTCAATATGTGTCCTGATGTAATTCCCGTTCGTGGTGCACGTGCAGAAATTGTAGAACATCAATTCACAAATTCTAAAAAAGACCTCTGCAGATTTTCAGGGAAACTTAAACCCAATGATTGCAACATTATCCAGAGCCACAATGCAAAAACTTGACTTCAGAAGTTCTTAAATCACATCCTTTAATTTTTTGATTTTTACAGAAATGCAATTGAATTAATCAAAAATTGTTGTGAGAAACCTAGCTTGAGAACCTTCGTGGCATTTTTCATAACCCCTGAGAGCTTCCCAGGCACTACAGCTGGTTGTCCCTGTTGTCACATGTACCATTGGATCACAGTTTATGCTTCTAAAGAAAAACCGCTAACTCGTGTAAGAAATTACAGAACGAAATGAATTAACGAAAGTACGCTTACATTATGTCGGGATTTGAGACGTTGAGACGTCGTCTCAAGATGCACTTGAAGACTGAAACCGAAAGCGTTCTTGCAGGTATTGTCGAAGAAAAACAGAGAAACAAAAAGAAAAATATACGACTGAAGAAAATGGGCCTACGTTATCGTGGGATTAGCATGTGACACCTGGAACTGAGAAGTGAATCAGACAAAAATAACCAGATGAATTGCACGAAACGTAGGAAAATTGAATCCTAACCTGTCAGGGAGATAAAATGAAAAGGGACACATCATGGAACATTGAAGAGCTTCCGTAACAAGTCTCCAGGTAGAAAGCATTCAGGCAAACCGGTGGAAAAGACTTCGAAAGGGCACTACCTACCTCGTGCTTCTCGTGTTTGACGCCTGTGCAACCCGACTCATTGCAATGTCCCTGTAGAGCTCAAAGCGTGTCCTGCGAGACAATTGATGCACTGCATCACTCGAACCCCCTCCAATCAGTGGATCATCAGGTCTTGAATCTAAAAAAAATGGGGATGTAATCGACAGATAAGGCAAGTTTGAAAAGACAGTAATTTCCTTGGGAATTGCCATCAGTGAATAAATTTAGGTGTCTTTTCTGAAACCCCAGAATCGAAGAGGCAAACAATTTAGAAATTCAAAATTCACACCTCTCATAATTCAAGGAGATTTTGTGGGTGCTTCCAATTTGTTTAAATAACAAAATAAGAATAAGAGATCGCCATAGGCGAGGTGGAAACTTGGAGAACTTAAGGCAGAAGGAATCTCACTTGACAATTTAATCTCCATTTTTCGACAGCGGAGCTAACGTTTAGGAGGCATCCCTCTCTCCGTTGACGAAGCCAACTAATGAATCGGACGAAGAGTTTGGAATGAAGCCATGGAGTTTCAACTGTCGTCTGCTTCGTCCGATTCATTGGTTGGCTTCGTCAACGGAGAGAGGGATGCCTCCGAAACGTCAGCTCCGCAGTCGAAAAATGGAGAATAAATCGTCAAGTGAGTTTCCTTCAATATAAGAATACCTAACGCTGGAATTTTTCGCCCGAGAGGTCAAACCTTTATGGCAAAAAAGAAGCTGGAAGAAGCTTCCAAAATTCATATCCTCAAGCCCCAAAAATGTTTTTCAGATAATATAACTATGAAATGCTGTTTGCCTTGCTATCAGCAGACAATAAACATTTATAGCTTGTTATTGAGCTATAACTTTTCCTTGCATAAATTTTCCTGGCTAGAAAATTGAGCTGTGGCCTGCATGTCGGCAGGCAGACGTCAGGTGTTCAAACAACCCACGGACCACTGGAACTTTATAAGAAACCCACGGACCATGACAGGAACCAAGCAATGCACACACGATCAACAGGAACTTTATACCAAATGCACAGGATGTCTGCAGAGAAAGTGATGTTGTTCACAACAACTTTTAAAAGATGTCACCATCAAATGATTAAGAAGTGTTGTTCGATGAGATGCCAGCCAACAGAAGGCTTTAATTAATTTTGTCCTAAACTGGTGGCAACCGCAATTTCACTACAGCTCTTTGGGGTGTGGGTGCTACCATCTGGAAGTAGCCATATTTTGCGGTTGTGGCAGCCTAAGCTTTACAAAAAAATGTGAAAATGTGAAGCTCAGAACACGAAAGTCGGGGTCCAAAGGTTGCCAAAACTGCATGCCTTGCAAAATGGTTGCAAAAATCACCACAGTCTCATTAATGCTCCTCCCTTTGCACTATGCGATGAACAACACCCCACCCGCACCCGTCTCCACTTCTGTTTGCACAATGTTGCAGTTGCACCACCCCCACCCAATGCCTACCTCCTCTTCTTTCTAGCCTTGTTGCTGGCTTCCCGCAGTTTCTCTCGTGATGCCTAACATTTTTCCCCATTCCCAATGGAATGGAGGTCTTGCTGTATGTGGTTCATGTTTTTATGAGGCATCGGAAAGCAGTCGGACACTCTTAAAATCTGTTGGTACATGGTTGCTACTGTTTTGAAAAATTTGAATTCCCTGAGTTTTCCAGGTTTTCCAGGAGGATTCTCAGTTTTTTCCAGGGTTGATTATGGGTTCGAGATCAAAAATGGGTTGTTGAAGAAATATAAGACATGGTGGAAAGAGTCAAGACAAAAATGGCAGGTCGAATGGGTCAAGACAAAAATGGGATGATGAAGACAAAAATGGCAAGACAAGAATGTTCCTCAGGTGTCACAATTGGAAATTCAAAAAAAAATGTAAATGAAAAAATGTAAATTTTTGGATATTTTCAATTTTCCAGGGTTTTTTTCAAAAAACTTCTGAGATTTCCAGGTTTTCCAGGTCACAAAAAAATTCCATGAGAATTCCAGGTTCTCCAGGTTGGTAGCAACCATGTGGTAGTTTCCTGGCAGTGATTAAGTTAAAAATGTCAACATTCGACGCACCTGTATGTGGCAAATCAAGCAGATCAACCATGTTCGACTCCAGCCGATCCAAGTTTGAGAAATCAGAGAAAGACGACAGGCTATCGTCCGCTCCTCCATCGAATTCATTTATGATACTCATCTCCATTCCAATTCCAGATATGATTGTTCTGAGCAGAGCACGGATGGCACGGATCTGTCTCTGGAGATCCTCCAACATCCAACGGATCTCGTGCAGTTGCGAAATCTGACGACGGCGAAGTGTCAGCTCCAGACGGGCCCTGTCGTTTGGAAAGAAAGAGAAAAGTTCAATGGTGTTTCGTTGCCGACATACAGGAATCTGACGACGGCGAAGTGTCAGCTCCGGACGGGCCCCGTCGTTTGTAAAGGAAGAAAAAAATGTTCAACAGAATTTCCAACCTGTTACCGACATACAGGGTGTCACAACTACCTACTGTTTTTTCTCCGAAGGCTTTATTTCAGGCCAGGATAGAGTATTGCTGATGGTGCAGCTGCAGTCTGTCCAGTTTCAGTACAGTCATCCTTAATACAAGTAGGTACCCACATTAGATCATGGGGTCAATACTGCTTCCATGACTGTCATGTCTGGTATCGTGGATTGCCATGCCTGGCCATGGCTGCAGACATTCTCTCAGGGGGGGTTGTTCAACCACAGGAGGTAGAAATGACTTCCGTGATCCAATGCAGGTACTTGTATCAGGGTTCCCACTCAATTTTCTTTTTCAAATTCCCTGAATTTCCCTGACCAAAATCCAAAATTTTCCCTGACCCTTTGAAGTGACACAAACAGGAAATAAATTGTAAAATTAGAACAGTGTCGCACTAGTTTTTGTCTTGTCTTCAGTCTTGACTAGTTAAAATGTTAAAAATTGTGAAAAATGTTAAAAATATTGTAAAAAAAGTTGAAAAAAAAAAATATTCGGCCGATTTCCAAAACGAAGATTAATCCGCGGATCGCCACGATCCGTGGATCGATGAGTGGTGAGCTGGTTGACCACAAGCATTTGGATTCACATCGATATAACGAATGACAAGGTCAACCACATTACCACTCGTCGATCCGCGGATAGAAGCGATCCGCCGATTAATCTTCGTTTTGGAAACCGGCCGATTATTGCAGTGTGTTAAAAATTTTGTAAAAAATTTAAAAAATCCCTGATTAATTCAATTTTTGAAGCATTATCACTGATTTTCCCTGACTTTCCCTGTTAGGATCAAAATCCCTGATTTTCCAGATAGTGGGCACCCTGTTGCATTGAGGGAGTCATTATTGTTTCTATCACTGTACATGCCAATGCAGTGAGGTAAAATGCGCCAGGCTGCAGCCCATGTGGAATTCCAAAGGGCAGAGCCCCAATTGAGATGAATGAAAAATATGCATTCATGCGGAAAAAAGTGTCGCACGGGAATCGCGAGAGCTTCTCATCTAATAAAACCACAGTCATGGCAATTTATGCAGGGTTTCCGAAAAGTCACTTGACAGCCCCAGAAAAGTGCATTGCGGTTTTGAAGCAACTCTGGAAGCTTGGAGTAGAGTTTGTTCCAATTCGAGTGGAGAGCACCTGCAGCAGGCAACCTGCCCAATCTGTACCTAAATCTGGAGAAATAGCCCCACAAGAGAAGATTGAAAACCAGCAAAAAATTGAAAACCAGCAAAAAATGGCAGGGTTTGTCAAGTGACTTTTGAGAAACCCTGTATAACAAAATGGAACCAGCACAAAATGGACAATTTGGTGACATCAAAAATTAGTGTAAAGCCAAAAAAATCATGTGTTATCGATTTTTTGAACCACACCCTCCCAAAAAAACCGAAAAGGTGCCAAGTAAATCAAAATCTGAAGCTTCTAATGAATTGACAAAGGACACTCTGGAATTTGCCATTTGGTGAGTGGGTCAACTTTCCAAGTGGCACATCACCGATTGTCCAGCTTATCGAGTGGTGCTGAACTTTGGGGGGGAGTGTCAGACCTCCATGCACCCAGACCATTTGCATGCCCCTGGTAGACTGTCAGTTGACTGGTGGTTGCATAACTGAAGCATACATGGGAACAAGTGGTGACAAATTTGGAGTCCAAGAGCCACAAATCCCGTGTCAAGTTCCCTACAAAGATAAAATTTAACCTTGATGGCTTTTTCCATATTCTTTTCGCTATTTTTAGGCATTGCTGATGTGTTTTCGAATCTTATTTCTTTTATTTTGGTCGAATGTGGAGAATGGTTTTATTTCATCCATCCAATTTTGTGAAACCGCCAAATAAAAATATATTTCACCCTAAAGGTAACTTATGCATCCACAGGGTCAACTCGTTTAATTATAAAGCAAAAGGTGGGTCGAATTCTTGTTGGTTGACTCCCTTTCCAACGGCCAAACACAGATCTGGTAGACAAATGCTTCCAGATTACTCTTTCGATTCTTGCTGGAAAAAGACCACCTGAACTTTCTTGCACCCCATATTGCCAAACGCCCAAATATAGGTCTCTGCATCTAGCATAATGAATCCCAAAAATTTTTGATGAAATATGAATTCACTTTGAAAATAAACATGACTTTTGAGAATGTTTTTCATGTTTATTTGTTAATTGCCCTTTTCTGCTTTGCTTTTGGAACCAAGAAATCAACTGCAACAACCGACGAGTGATCAATAGCATTTGCAAGCTCAAAACACAGCCAAGGAAATTAATAAAAAAAAAGAAAAAAAAATATGCATGGTGCTGCCATCTACAAGATAAATTTACATCGTTTATGTTCTTCAGAAAAACGAATGCTGTGGCATTGGTATGGGAAAACTTTGACAACCCACAAGAACTACCACTTTGCCTCTTGGCACACGTGGAAAACGCAAACAACCCAAAGAAAAACAAAAAACAGCATGGCCTTTCACATTGCAAGAGTAACTCTGTGTAGATATAATAGGCTTTCAGGAGGGTTCCACAGCTGCAACTTGCATGCAACAGAAACTCTGTGTACGTATAATGAGCATAGGGTGCTCTTCTATAAGAGCATGTGGGGATGTTGTGGGTGCATGGGGCGGTGGGGGTTTCGCCCCAACTTCCGATGCTTTCACCTCGCAACTTTCACATTGCAGAGGAACTCTGTGTAAGTATATTCGGGTTTCCGGTGGACACTCCGGCAGCCGAGCTCCCACATCCCCTCCCCAGAGGCTGAGCGTCCCAGCACCACCCACTTCGGGTGTGCAGGTGCGTGTCATTGTGTTCTGTGGTGGCTTTTGTATTTTAACCCTGGGAATGAAAGAGCAAACAATGACCTGTTGTGTTGTAGATAGTGTAAAAAAGCAAACAATGGGGAACAGTGTTGGAGTCAGATTGGAATATTTTTTTTTGTTTTGGGTAAAGAAGAGATGGGCGAGAATCCGGAGGGACCGACATTGGGGCGATTTTCTTCCCCCAACTTCCACTGCTTTTACCAATCAACTGTGGTCGTGCAATGCTATGCTGTCGCCGCGCAACGCCATGTACCCAAGTATTCAGGGCTCCACCACTTCTGGGGCATTTCACGACGCAAGTCTGGATTGGAGCTTCCAATGAGCAGGTGTACAATCTATGGGGTATTTTGTTTTGGTTACAGAGAAAGAATGCGAGGACAGTGAACAGCGGGGCATTGGAAAGTGTAGGTGCTGGCAAGAGTGGACTAACTTCAGGATTTTCATGCAATGGAAAAGGTGTATTGCGATATTGCGGTGCATCCAGGGGGAGCGTGCATCTCGAGTGGCGGGGCTCGCATGCAAAGCAGCTGGACTCCAATGTATTTACTTCATATCCCAAAATCATCACCCGATAAAATAATGTTTTATGTGCCTTGCAGGAATGCTATAGGGCGCCTGGCTTTAAGCGCCTGGCTTTAAGGGGAGAGTTCCCTATACAAATGATGAAAAATGGCATTTTTGTGATTTTCATTTTTTCGACTTTTTATATGGCACATTTTCTGTAGAATCAGAATCTGCAATTGGTTCCACTTGAAAGTTAGTCTCTGACCCCCAAAATGGGGTTTTTGGGGGGGGGCGCACTTACCGCAACTCTCCAGCGGCTGACTTAGAAGGCTTTAGATATTCCAAAAATCAATGAGTTGAGCTAAAAATCTGGTCATAGGGGGATGGCACCATGCTGATTCTGAAAAAATTGTCCAAACACGCATCGTCCACTATTTCACTGTGTTTTACACCTTTTTTGTTTTTCTTTACTTGCGGATGATCGTAGATGGAAAAAATGACATTCTGAGTCCACCAATGGATTCAGCAAAGTCTTTTACCTTCTGACCGAAATTTCAACCCAGTTTGACAATATTTCAGCATTCGGGAGTTAATAATTGTTTGAATGCATGTTTTAAAGAAATGCAAGTTTTTCTTGTTTTTACTGTTTCGATGAGACTGCTAAAGTAGTTCTTACCAATCATTATGGCATGAAAATTGATTGAATATGGATTAAAAAGAACTAAAAAATTGGCCCCTACGTAGCTGCAATGTCATCATGTGTTGTTTTCAATGTCTAAAACACAATAGTGACTCAGTAATTTCAGATTTTTAAACTGAATTTTCAAATGCGATTTCCCGCAAATCAGTTTTCGCATTGTTTTTTCGCCTTCGAATTGCTACTCTTCAGCCAAAAACTCATGGATTGGGCAAAAAATTTGACCATAATATGTAAAAAAAAAGCATGCTGAACAAAGTTACATATTTGTTCTTGGCTTTTTCTAAGTCCGAATGCCCTAAAAATGCATATCAAATCATACCTACCTCAGCAAAAATTATGCAAAAAAGGATCGCTAGAGCTTTTGAGGACCACAGTACAACAATGAAAAAAGAGCAAAATCAGGATACGTAACTTTGTTCCCCATCCTGTTCTGTGCTTTGTACAAAATTTCAAGTGGATCCATTCACAATTGATGGAGGAGTAGCATTTTTTGCATACGCTTTCACCTTCATCTTTGCCCCTGGCTTGTAGGCACACCAGCAATGCAATTGTCATTACCAAATTTTGGGTAATGACATGTCAGCAGCGCATACCTGCTGACATGTCATTGCCAGCAGCGCATACCTCGTGGCTTGCACAGGTTCCCATCAGAACACCGAAGTTAAGCAACGTTGGGCCTGGATGATGCTTAGATGGGAGACCACCCTTGTACCCCAGTTTGTGCTGCTGGAAGGGGGCTTAGTGGCCAAGTCCCTCGTCTCCTTCGGATGAGACGTTAAGCAGGAGGTCCCGTGTGCAGCATCACACTGTGCACGTTAAAGAACACCTAGCTCCAAGTCCAAGATAGTGGCTTGGCAGGTTACACAACAGAGAAGCCACATCTCACAAGTCACACGACCACTGCTCTGCAGAGCATAATTCTCTCCGGAAAATCCTGCGGGTTGGCGTGTATACGCCGTAAAACTGGTCCGAGTCGTTTCAGTTGAATGCAGAGCAGAATTGGGCTACGATTATGGGGCATAGTTCTCCTTGCGAGCCCAAGGTGTGTGCAACAAGGTAAATGGTCGGACCACCAGCCGAATGGCTATCAGTCCATATGACTCCACGATGATGATGATGATGATGTCTTCATGAGCCCTATCACTGGTGCAAGTTTGAACAAAATCGGTCAACAAACACGGAAGTTTGAATTTAGAGGGAACTCGCGCCTTTATGGGAAACATACAAATACAGTGGATTATTTGCATTCTGATTTGTATTGGATTTCTTCTTGCGCATGGTCAAATCACATGCATTCACAAAGCCGTCACTTTTTAAGGAATGGGTACCACAGTTCATTGATTGACTTGACTTGACCAAAAATCAAATGTTCCGGTGGAAAACTTCCATCCTTGCTTTCTAATGCATATATCAGTGCGTCAAGTTAACTTGTCCTTGTCCATTAAGGTAACTTGTGCACCTTTGGGACAACTCTGTTGAGAACGGGTAGATTTTGTTCAAATTTGACACGCAAATAAAACTCGAAAAAAAACGACAAAAATAAAACGGAACACTATTGTACTGAAACACATACCACTAGTCTACAGTAGCAGCGGCGATACCTAGATATGTTTCATGCAAAAAGCATGCCTCGCTAAAAATCCTGTTCCATGGAGATGGACCATTGGAGGTTGAAACTTTGAGCTCACCTTCACAATGCCCCAAACCTTAAAATGATGCAACTTCACCCTCACCACCCTGGTGCTTCTGGTTGCTTTGGCACCAGAAAGTGAAAATGATTAAGTGAAACGAGGGTGTCCGGAAAGTATTACACACTACACATTTTCCGTTGGTGGGCTGTATCTTTAAGTAGTTGTCATGCAGGATTATTGTCACATGATTATTTTGGCTGATAAGGTGGAACCCATTCTAAAAGAAAGATCTGAAAAAGGATCATATTCCAGCAAACTGATAAATTTCTTCATTGGTGCATGGAAAAACCTTTATAAACTAAAGAAACTGCCACATTATTTGGCACACATGGGAAAAACTTTAACAAATACAAAAAACTGCCACTTTCCAGCTTGGCACACAGGGAAAAACTTTGATAACCCAAAGAAACTGACAATTTCTCTATTGCACATGGAAAAACCTTTAGGTACAACCCAAAGAAACTGCCACATTATTTGGCACACATGGGAAAAACCTTAACCCCTCAAGCCCGGAATAACCAATTCGGATTTTAAAATGGTTTTTCGGCATCAGAGAGTCGCTCCCGCCAGAATTAATAATTTTTGCAAGGATTTTAAAAAAACGGAAAAAGCAAAAATGCATGCATTTTCCACCCAACCAAGCCAGATTTCTGCTCTGTGTCAATAAAATCACCGATATTATAATTTTTTCAACCAATAAAAACACTTGTACAAAAAAACTGGCCAAAATACCTACAAAATACTGAAAACCGTATCAAAATTGAGCAAAAACTGAAAAAAGAACAGGACATTTCAATATGATGCCATTTCTAAGTCACTGCAGCAAATCATGTGAAGTAAGCATCTGCTAGATCGTGCATCTGTCGGCTTCTGGAAAATTAGAATTTCGGTGGGGCGGCAGATGTCACCCCACCGAAATTCTAAACTGAAATTCTGCCAAAACCGAAGCCTCTGCTTAAAAGGGACTCTGTGCCAACTGTTGATTTGCCGTGTGCATTTGACCATTTTTTCTCTCTCGATAAAATGGTCAAATGACGTCCAAATTCAATGATTTTGGTGTCAGCGGAAAGCTGGAAGTTTCCTCTACAACTTTTCCACAGCTCAAAACCATGTTGCAATGGAAAAAATCGCACAATCGTTAAAAGTGTCTGGCAAGGGCTCGGAATTTGATGCCATATCTTAACTTGAACGCATTTGTTCCTCAAATGATTTCGGAGTTTTGCTCGCAGAAAGTTTGGGATCATTATACATTTTTGAAATCGTTGTTTTTTTTTCAGCTTTGTACCACAAAAACTTTCATGAAAAACCGTGCCTGGTTCAAGAGAAATTTGACTTTCTGTATACTTCGCACCGCAGTCCGCAATTCACCATCAACTTGCGCTTGCCGCTTGTGTGATACAGTGACGTCATTTTGTGCTGGCTCGCACGCTCGGAATTAATAATTGCCGTACCTCTACATTAACTACCTCGGAACAAACCACATTTATCATTCATTAAAACAATAAAAAAATAAAATAACAATGTCACATGATTACAAAAAACACCTTGACACCAAAACTCACAAGAGTAGTCAATAATCCAATTTTTCTCTCATCTTTGCATTGTGTCCGACATTTAATGTGGTTGCTTTCAATCTTCTTTTGACCTCATCTTTTAAAAACTACCAATGAATGCTCGCAATTGATGCTTGCCACTTGCAAATTTTTTGGTCTCTGGATAAAGACGACGTGTCGTATTCTTGTTGGTTAACTCCCTTTCCAACGCCCAAACACAGCTTATGCTGGACGAGTACTCCCGGATTACTCTTTCAATTCTTGCGACAACAGACATCCGGACCAAAGGAGAGCTCCTGCTAATTGCTCATCATTCACAAGGTTCGGCGATTGCCAAATGCTCAAATATAGGTACAAAAATTAGCATATACTTTCAAGTTTTGATGAAATTGTGAATTTATTTTGCAAATAAATGTGACTTTTGGGAGGGTCTTATTCTTTGGTTTTGGTTCATTGTCCTTTCTATACGCTTTGCTTTTGGGAGCAAGAGATCCACTGCAATAACAGATGAATGATCAATCGCCCCTACAATATTCGAAGCTTGAAACACAGCCAAGGAAAGTGATAAAAACACAAATGTGCATGGTGCTGCCATCTACAAGGTAAATTTGCATTTTTTTTCTGCAGAAAA
>JASGXE010017712.1:0-33960 GCA_030068105.1 Sinentomon sp. SZTP_YWyxl
AAATTTCTTCTGGGCTGAAATAGCTTTGACAAATTTCAAGCTTTTGATCGCAATTTCGACGTCGGGCAACAGGCAAAATGAGATCAAAGTGGGGGGCGGGTTGAGTTCTCATGCGGCCGCCATCATTAACTTGGTTGTTTGTGACCAGACACATAAGTCAGCCGTACACATGGCAAGTCTGTCGCATGCATATAGCCTCCATAGCCAGAATGTGCAAGCCTCAAAAGTTGTCACAAAAAGTTGTTTTTTTTTCGCACGTTCATTCTTGTTTTGAAGGTACCTACTGCCTTTCAACGTTTTTTCGAGCTGGCTTTATTTTTATATATTTTCAAATTTAGGTATGACCAAGAAAATATTCAGGTTAATCGAGCATGCATAAAACTTCAAACACAATCAAATCAAAACAAAAGAAAAAAATCAATTCATTGACAATGCAACGGCAAAAATGTGGAAAATTTCAATGCAAAAATGGCAAAAACAAAAGACAAGTCCAATACCTGAGGTGGAAGAGTAGCAGGCTTGCGGAGGGACGGAGAATTTGTTGGCAGGGTATTCCACTCACGAGCAGACCGAATGAAAAAGCCGTTGTAATGCGTGAAAATCAGTGAAAGGAAACTCTTATGAATCTTATGAATCTTACTTGCGAACGCCCTAAGGCTGGTGGTAAGTTTAACTTCATGTCACAGCAGCTGTTGGTGCAGACAGCTATCGCTGCTAGGTCGAATGGCCTTCTGTGCATTATAACTCGCCCGGCCTCTTTCTGGACCTGCAGCTATGTGTTCTTTAACGTGCGCATTGACGTGATTCTGCACACGGGACCTCCTGCTTAACATCCCATCCGAAGGACGAGGAGCTTTGGCCACTAAGCTCCCTTTCAACAGCACAACCAGGGGTACAAGGGTGGTCTCCCATCCAAGTACTGTCTTGGCCCAGCGTTGCTTAACTTCGGTGTTCTGATGGGAACCGGTGCAAGCCACGAGGTATGTGTGCTCCACGTAAACTCCGGTCTGTGAACTCCACGTGGCAAAAGTGTTGAGTACGCCTTGGGGCGAAACAACAGAAAACGATGGTGACAGGGAAATTCGAATTTGTTCATGGATAATGGCCTGGAAGAGTTTGAGCCTTCTTTCAAGGCGTCGAGGAGATCTTGAAAGTGAAGTGTTGAAGTGTTTTTTTTTTATCTTGAAGTGTTTTCAACATGTCAGGGACACTTGGATCACAACCGAAATATCAGAAGTGTTGCAACAGCGAAATGTTTTCCAAGGGCAGACGGTCAACCTCTGCCATGTCAACTTGAACCAGACTCGGACCCGGATGGTAAACGCTGAATGTGGTGATCTCGAACTGGTTTTATCTGGTGACCTCTAGCTGATTAAATATAGTGACCTTGAACTGGTTAAATATGGTGACCTCGAACTGGTATAATATGGTGACTTTGAATTGGTTGAATATGGCGACCTTGAACTGGTTTTATATGGTGACTTTGAATTGGTTGAATATGGCGACCTTGAACTATGGTTAAATATGGTGACCTCTCGCTGATTTAATACGGTGGTCTTGAATTGGTTAAATATGGTGACCTCGAACTGGTTGGTGACTTTGAACTGGTCAAAAATGGCGACCTTGAACTGGTTAAATATGGTGACCGCTCGCTGATTTGATACGGTGGCCTTGAATTGGTTAAATATGATGACCTCGAACTGGTTTAATATGGTGACTTTGAGCTGTTCAAAAATGGCGACCTTGAACTGGATAAATATGGTGACCCCGTACCGGTTTAATATGGTGACCTTGAACTGGTCATCTTTGTACGTCGTGACCGTGAAGTGACCTTGAAATTTTTTGCGACTTTAAATTAAAAAATTGCCATAAATGTTTAAAAATATTGCTAACATTGCCAAACAAAAACATTGTCACCAAAAACATCGTCAGCAGCACATACCTCGTGGCTTGCACCGGTTCCCATCAGAACACCGAAGTTAAGCAACGTTGGGCCAGGACAGTACTTGGATGGGAGACCACCCTTGTACCCCTGGTTGTGCTGTTGAAAGGGAGCTTAGTGGCTAAAGCTCCTCGTCCTTCGGATGGGACGTTAAACAGGAGGTCCCGTGTGCAGAATCACGTCAATGCGCACGTTAAAGAACACTTAGCTGCAGGTCCAGAAAGAGGCCGGGCTAGTTACAATACACAGAAGGCCACTCGACCTAGCAGCGATAGCTGTCTGCACCAACAGCTGCTGTGACATGAAGTTAAACTTACCACCAGCCTTAGGGCGTTCGCAAGTAAGATTCATAAGATTCAAAAAGGGCCAAAAGCCGCCAAGAGACACATAAATAACAACAGCAGAATAAACGCTGAAGGTGTGCATGCGTGGAGCTTGCCATGTGTACGACCGCCTTAGAAGTTGGATCCCAGGTCACCAAATACCACAACCATTCAAAGGGTTTTTGCAGCATTCTCGACGGAGAGATCATCACGGGGGTAACGCTAACTCCGAGCAGCGAGGTAAATTTTTGCCATCAGCTCCAATTGAAAAAATTTACCTCGCAGCGCGGAGTTAGCGTTACCCCCGTGATGATCTCTCCGCCTTCTGCGCACTCAGCGGGTGACTGAGTAAAAACTGAGGAGCCGCTGGAGCCGATTAATACATATTCGTTTGTCCTTACGGTGCTTAATCCTTCACTAATCCTTTGTCTGTCTACCCTTTCAGGTGCATGAACTCTGTGACAACTTCTGCCACCGATATATCAGCTGCTTGAAGGGCAAGATGCCCATTGACCTCGTCATCGACGAACGAGAGACAAAACCTTTGTCTGATATGGCCAGCAGTGGTGGCAGCAGCAATGGAGATGCCAGTCGGGCCACCGCTGATTCGACCTCACATTTGGACGGCGCCACCACCCCAGACGCGGTAAGCTCATTAAAATGTGATCCTGCAAAAGGCTGGCCTTTTCAGCTACAACGCCTGCCAGAAGTCTTCGAACAGAAAAGCCTGTTCATTCTGATCTTCCCATTTTGCTCTGAATGACGCCGCACTAACTCGTGCAGCGCGTGAAACTGGAGCATTTATTGAAGTTTCCGCCAATTCTTTTTCCCCCAACTATCGCAGCTTGGAATAGTCCTCCATCAAATTCACTCTTCATTCAGGAAACCCGTCTCTCCTGTTCTCTCACACTACTCTCACACTCGTTCCATTTGAAGATTATTCTGAGAATGCTTCACACTCTTCCATTTAAATGCACAGGAAAACTTTAATTTCTATGCCGAGAATGAAGTTTTCGACCGAGTTTTCATTGTTGAAAGAATTCTGAATTCACTCTGAGCACACTTGGGAGCATTCTTTGCTCATATCTTCAAGTGGAATGAGGAGTTGTCAATGACCTCGATTTGTGCATTCACACTTGTCATGTCTGTGTGATCGTTTTTTTTTTATTTTGACCTTTCGTTTTTAACTCGAACTCACTATGCAAAGCTCCTTGAAATTTGCATGCCTCTGAGTTGGTCAGATCTGTGGAATTTCTCTTTTGGTCGAAGACTTCTATCGGGCGGTGTATTTACCTGTCTGGATATTTTCAAGTTGAAATTTGACTTTGACATCAACGCGCAAAAGTTCTTCTTGTTTGCTTGACCAGCGTTTGTGACCTTGTTTGCTGGTCTTGCAGCAGCTCCATGATGCAACGAAGTGTTGTTGGTATTGTGTCAGGATTAATGTCCAAATGCAAAAATCTCGTTCAAAATCAGCCCTCAACATCGAAATTTTGTTTTGCCCCTGAATACTCACTTCCCTCCTGACACCAAAGCATTGAATTTGATGCTCGCTCAGGGGTTAATTTGCAAAAGGGCTTGGAGTTTGTCTTTTCTTGCATTGACCATCACAGCGGATGGGTCCTTGTGGCCGAAATGTCAACTGTCAGAAAGTGCATGACTCTCTTGACAGTGTTGTATAATGGGTTCCCTATCTCTCTATTTTACATGTATCCGCGATATAGTTGAGGCCTGGATATGGCGAAGCCTTTGTTGGACACCCTGGAGTTTTGCAATGGGAAATCTATGCGAATGCAGCATTGAAATGGCCTTTCCGAAAGGGAAATATGCACACGTATGACATTGAAATGGCCGTTTCCAAATCAAAAAAGAGCAATTGCGACAACACAACTTTTTGCCTCTATGCCTCTCCCCCACAGAGGCAGGGCCTGATAGTCTGGCCGGCCGCTCACAATCACAGAATCTCGATCCAATTCCCCAAACTCGTTTTACCTATATCCCCATGTCCTCCTGGGCTGTATTATACAGCACTGAATGCGGATGATATGTCAATTTGACGCCCCGTCAATTCGATTTTCGTTCGGTCTGAGCTTGCCATAAGTTGGCGTACAGATCTCGCCAAAATTTCCGAACCTTTTGGAGTTCATTTTTTTTATTCTCAAGCGCCGTTTAGAATTGATGGTGACATGCTCCGCAAAACGTGCACTGATATTTGTGAAAATGCATGAAGCTGTATAAAATTCGATGCCTGCATGCATTCGTGCTGACCATTGGAATTTCTCTATGTTCGGAAATTTTTGGTGAACACTGTATACACCGGCATCAGGCCAAATCCCCCGACGCTGTCTCACTTCCAATCCAACATGTCCCCCCTCAAAAAAGAACTCACCATTTTTCAAATCACATTTTTCTCCACGCGTTCGTTCTTGTTTGAAGGTTTTTACTTTGGAACTTCAAATTTTGGGATCATATTTGCTTTCACAGCAAACTTCACTTTTTCTGGTTTTCTCTGTCCCTGAGACTGCGAAGTTCCAATGCACTGATATTTGACTGAAAACTGAATCCATTCGAAGATATACAGCGTCTACAAAATGCCTTCGAACACAGGATAAATTTTAAGGTCTAGCTAATACAGGCGCCATCTTATTTCAGCAGAGCTTGATGCAACTTCACGCCTTACACGAGTGTCATGCTGTTTTGCAGCGCGCGACGCCATGTATTCTGAATGGCCCCATGAGTAAAAACATAGCTTTGTTCGAATACTTTTGGTAAGGATGTGCATGTTTTGAGTAAAATGAAAAAAGAATGATGAAAAATTTACTCCGAAAAACGAAAAAATGTAAAAAAGTCTATTCGTGTAGAGTCCAAAACTTTGAGAAAAAAATGAAGAAGTAACGAAAGTACCTGACTGGGAAATGGGAAAAAAGAGACTTCGGGTTTCTTCGCCGGGAACACAATGACCCCCACCAGTGATTTTGCATTGGTGCCACAGTGGGGGTTGTGCACCTCTCAGAAACATACGGAAATTTCTTGATTCTGCATCCCAATCACCGCATTTTGTTGTTGACACCCCCGGATTTCGACACCCCCCAAATGCAAAATCTGGCAACAGCCCCATTTTTGGAAAGTTATAACCAATAGAAATGCACGGAAAGTTAACATGGGGTAAAAATACCCATATTTACGCACGAAATACATGAAATTTTGCAACTAAGGGGTCCTCAAACCCCAGTATCCCCCCCCCCCACAAATCGCGCCCTGCTGAGCAAACTGCTGGCTTCCATGACCGTGTATAGTGGCAAGAAAATTACTCGTGCCATAAGTACATGCCGGTTTTTCGATCTTTCAAAGAAAACTGGGAGAGTTGTGTTGATTTCAGATTCAAGAAATCGGATTTTGTTGCTCAGAAATATGCGTCAAATCACTGATGGATTTCCAATTTTGATGGCATCGAGATTTCCCCGAATATTCGAGAGAGAAAAGAGACCATATATGTGGTACAATTAATTTTCTCGCCGCTGTACCACATGTATGTGTGTGCGTCTGTGTATGGAGAAGTAACCAATACTCAGGCAGGCGTAATGTGAGCGCGAAGGCCATTCTCACACACTTCGATCTACCCCCCCACTCCCCACAGAAGTGTGTAGGAGTCATAAATTACCCCCAGGAGCAGACGACAGATGCAAACGAGCATGGGACGCCTTTTTGCATTCGAAAATAGAAAAAAAACCATTTCGGAATTCCCAAGGCGAACACATATTTCCTGGAATTGAAGTCTGGATGGCTTTTTCCCTTTTTTCCCGCGAAACCATTTCGAATTCCCTTCCGACTCAAAACGGCCGAGCGCAGGCCTGATTCCAATATTGTGAACCAGACGCATAGGGCTTTTTGTGCGTAGGTTATTGAAACCTGAGTGTTGCTGATTCCAATGTTGGAATTGGGCGCATGCCTTCTTGTCCTTTTTGGAACCTGACTGTTGCTGATTCCAATATTGGAATTGGGCGCATGCCTTCTTGTGCGTTTTGGAACCTGACTGTTGCTGATTCCAATATTGGAATTGGGCGCATGCCTTTTTGTGCGTTTTGGTACCTGACTGTTGATTCCAATATTGGAATTGGGCTCATGCCTTCTTGTGCGTTTTGGTCATGCCTTCTTGTGCGTTTTGGTACCTGACTGTTGATTCCAATATTGGAATTGGGCTCATGCCTTCTTGTCCTTTTTGGAACCTGACTGTTGCTGATTCCAATATTGGAATTGGGCGCATGCCTTCTTGTGCGTTTTGGTAGGCTTACCTGACTGTTGCTGATTCCAACATTGGAATTGGGCGCTTGCCTTTTTGTGCGTTTTGGTACCTGACTGTTGATTCCAATATTGGAATTGGGCTCATGCCTTCTTGTGCGTTTTGGTCATGCCTTCTTGTGCGTTTTGGTACCTGACTGTTGATTCCAATATTGGAATTGGGCTCATGCCTTCTTGTCCTTTTTGGAACCTGACTGTTACTGATTCCAATATTGGAATTGGGCGCATGCCTTCTTGTGCGTTTTGGTAGGCCTACCTGACTGTTGCTGATTCCAACATTGGAATTGCGGGCGCATGCCTTTTTGTGCGTTTTGGTACCTGACTGTTGATTTCAATATTGGAATTGGGCTCATGCCTTCTTGTGCGTTTTGATCATGCCTTCTTGTGCGTTTTGGTACCTGACTGTTGATTCCAATATTGGAAGTGGGCGCATGCCTTCTTGTCCTTTTTGGAACCTGACTGTTGCTGATTCCAATATTGGAATTGGGCGCATGCCTTCTTGTGCGTTTTGGTACCTGACTGTTGCTGATTCCAACATTGGAATTGGGCGCATGCCTTTTTGTGCGTTTTGGTACATGACTGTTGATTCCAATATTGGAATTGGGCCCATGCCTTCTTGTGCGTTTTGGTCATGCCTTCTTGTGCGTTTTGGTACCTGACTGTTGATTCCAATATTGGAATTGGGCTCATGCCTTCTTGTGCGTTTTGGTACCTGACTGTTGTTGATTCCAATATTGGAATTGGGCGCAGGCCTTCTGTGCGTTTTGAACCTGACTGTTGTTGATTCCAATGTTGGAAGAAGACGCAGGCCTTCTCACGGGCGCTGGAACCTGATGATTCCAATATTGGAATCATCACATGTTTTTGACACGAATTATGCATGTTGACGCCGCGCTCCAGAAAGCAGAGGTCAGGTAGCGTCTTCAAATATGGGAGAAATTTTGAAGGTCAGGCGAATGCAGGGGCCATCTAATTTCAACAGGGCTTAATTTGATGTGCCTTTACACCTCACACGAGTGTCATGATGTATTGCAGCGCGCGACGCTATAGGTACTTATTCTAAAAGGCCCTGAGTTTAAACCGAACTCCTATGTTCGAAAACTTTTGATGAGGAGTGTAGGTATTAGGCCTATAGCTTATAGTCTTCGATGAAACGTGTTTTTAATTTGGAACGCACCTGCTCGAAATTCTTGCGATTTTGTTTGGAATTTGTAATTTCGTCGGAATTCGGAATTTGTAAATTCGCCTCGCAACAAAACCTATGAAATGTTAAATGAATGAATGAACTGTTATTTTGGGTGTTGCCCCTTGTCGAATCCAAGCAGAACCGATAAACATGGGCAACGACAATTTTCATCGCAGGATGACAGAAGTTCAATGCACACACAGCAATATGGAATTTGAATCTGTATGCACAATTTTGGCACACTTCAATCAATAACAATTATACTCGGAAAGCTAATTGTGTGAAAAACACATAACGTATGAGACATCATGTTATGTATGCCATTTAGCCTGAAGTCATTGTTTTCCGAAAAGATCCCTGCAGGTGGTCTGTTTTCTTGCGCTCCGCTTCAACTTGGCTTCCCGTCGGGATCTCCCATTCCCAAAGAAGACACATCTTACACCATGCACTATAATGCATCTTTTGTATTCTGGCGGCGGAAAAAGATTACCCATACATGTGAAAAATTTCCATTCTTGAGATTTTAGCAAAAACTCCATGCTGTAGAAATAAAAGATCCTCTTTCATCACTAATGTCAAAATCTGACACCTCTAGAAAGCTCCGTTGCAATTAGGCGCTTTAATTTCAACCAAATGCATAAGAGTAAAAAGAAAGAAAAAAAAAAGTTTCGGAGGCAACAATCAAATGGGAAAAACATGTATGAGTAATCTTTTTCCGCCGCCACTATACCCACCATGCATTTTCCCATTGAACTGTTGCCTCCGAAACTGTTTCCTTTCTTTTTACTCTTATCCAGGCCGTGGAAAAAAGCGTCAGATTTCAACAGAGCTTTCTAGGTGTGTCAGATTTTGACCTCGTTGAAAAAAGGGAAATTTCTGCAGCATGCATGAAGTGTTGCCAAAATTTGTGAACAGTCGTCGCAATTTTTACATGTTTTGGGAGGTAATTCCGTCGCCACTGTACAATTGAGATAGATATCCACACCACGGCAATTTGCAATTGTGGGAGTTTTCTTTGTCTCCAAGTTTGGGTATGCGGGGGAGTCCCTCATCCCCCGTGGGCTTCCTGGTATTGACCGACCTCTTCCCCGTTCCAAGCTTTTGCAAATCTCCATCTTTGATAGTGTTCCCCCATTGCTCAAAACCCTCGCACTCTCCCCACGTTTTGATCTTGCGCCACCCCTGTTGTCCCCGCGGCCCACCTACCCCTCCACTTCGCACACTACCCCCTCCCCTTGTTTCCCTTTCGAGCATCTGCTAATGGCATCTCAAGGGACAACGATTATATGGCTGAAATGGAAATCTATGTCTAATAATTTCTCTCCTCTATATTTTCTTTCATTGAACCAGCAGCCAACTCACTTCGCTTCTCGCAGTCGAAGACACCTCTCACCATGCTTGCTAGGCTCTATATTTCCTAGTTGGCTACATGCACCGCTAGCTCAGCATCTTTCCAATCCATAGGCGATAGCTTTGACCCTCGGCTCACGGCCCTCCAGCACAAAAAAGCAGAAGGAACAAGTCTGAGATATTCTGTGAGAGTGACAGCAAAAACACACGAACAAAGCAAAATGACCGCCTTGGAACTTTGCGCTTTTTTCGGATTGATTTACTGCACGACTGATGGTAAGCAGTAAAAAACCAAGAGTATCTTCTTCCGAACCCCTAAGGAGCAGTTGTCTTCTGTCTAGATTTTTAATCGTAGACCCGTGGCTTTCATTCCACTCCTTAACGTGCAATGATGCATTGGTAATTGGCTTGTTTTTGCCGCGATTCCGTGGGGTATAGTGTACCTGGTCCGAAATTTTTAAGGTCGAATGGTATAAAATTAGGTCAGGTTAGGATAGGCTGGGATAGTGCAATGGATAGGTTGGGATAGTGCAATGGATGGTGCAGGATAGTGCAATGCAGGTTTGGCTAGGTCAGGTGAGGTCAGTTTTAAATTGGTTTGGTGAAGACGAGACAGCAACATTCGTTCGATTGCAAGGGAAGCACCTTGCTTCCAAATGGGAAAACGGGTGCTCAAGAGTATTCCATTCTCTGGTTGAACTTGTGAAAAAACTGTTACTCGTATAACAACAAGTCATGACAACATTATCAAGC
The DNA here is from genome assembly GCA_030068105.1 of Sinentomon sp. SZTP_YWyxl. Taxonomy (NCBI): domain Eukaryota; kingdom Metazoa; phylum Arthropoda; class Protura; order Sinentomata; family Sinentomidae; genus Sinentomon; species Sinentomon sp. SZTP_YWyxl. Next base: position 9,854 of record JASGXE010017712.1, read on the forward strand.
AGGCGCCTGAAGTTTCTCCGGTCAATAATTAAGGGTACCATTACCACCTCGCTTCCGTCCAATTTCAACCAAAGGAGCATTCGGCGCCGCACTGACAATGGCCACTTCATTGAATCCCCGTCTTGAAATTTAATAAGCACTTTAACAGCTTTTTCCCCCGCACAGTTCGCGAGTGGAATGCCCTTCCCTCTTCGGACCCACTTTTTGCTTGCTTAGCACGGTCCCCATAGGCGAACGTTCCATTTGGCTGCAGTCCAGACCTCTTCCTCGAAATGTTTCCGTTTTGCTGCATATCATTTCATTTTATTGTTTGACCTGATTTCATTTTATTGTGATCTGACGTTCAACTTCATTGCTGAGATTTGAAATAATAATAATAATAATAATAATTATGCAAAACTGCATGTCCATTGCGATTAATTCTGCAATTAAAAGACACTGAATACTGTGTCGATTTGTTCGGGCTGTCATGCTCACCGCAAATGAGAAATACGAATCAACAAAAACAAACTGCAGGAATGAAAAGATCATTCTTCTTTCAGATCCGATCCGATCTTTGATTTGTGGCTCTGAAAACGACCATTTGATTTGTTGGCTGAGAACGTATATCGTGACCCAGGTGCGCACATGCATGTGTGGGACAATTAATTCGCTGTCTCATGACACGGTGTCAGCACCCTATACAGGGTTCACCAAAGATCTTCGAACATAGGAGAAAAGCCACAGATAAACCCAATACTAGTGCAGGAACCACCCAATTTGAAACGATTCATGCAGTTTCACGCATCACTCGAATGTCACTTGTTTTACGGTGCGTGCGTTGCCGTTGATTACAAATGGCGCCTGAGAAGTGTGAAATGCTGTGTTCGAGGAGGTTTGGAGGACCATGTTCTGAGCATCTGATTTCGAGTTGTCGCCTGACATAACCTGTCGCCATCTTTCACACCTTTTTCCGTGGTCGGGTGCAGGGGACTATGGAGCTAGGTGTCAGGGAAACACCCCAAGTCGTCTTGCGGTGTCGTGCATTGTGTAGGTACCTATGGGTAGTAGCGGCAGAATTTATGTGCTCATACATGAGTTTCCCCACCATTTAACTACTGCCTCCGAAACTTTTTTTTCTTCCTTTTTACTCTTATGGAGACGGTAGAAATTAAAGTGCCAGATTTCAACAGAGCTTTCTGCTGCAGTCAGATTTTGACCTTGTTTTTTGAAGAGAACCTTTAATTTCTGCAGCATTAATATTTTACTAAAATCTGAACAATTGTTTTTCATATGAGTGCATTAATTCCCCCGCCACTATGCCGTATCAGTACCATTTCATCTCCAAATTTCTACATCACCTTTGTCTTTTCGTCGCTTGCTCTGTTGGCTCCTGGTTGCGGCTATGGCCTTTGTTGAATGCGGGGACAATAAATTTTGCGCCTAATTCCAACTTATTATTGTGAGTTGTAGGAATAGAGGCACCTCTGGCAGGAAATTTATTGTTGTCTTTCTGACCTGACAACTGTGGTTTGATTCAGTGACCATGAGCGCAATAGATGGGATAGGCCTGCGTGAGGGGGAGGTGTCCCACTGTAAATCAAGGGCACAAAATATGTTGCACAAATTTGAGGTGTTCTTCCAACGGAAAGGTTTCGCTGCATTCAGCCCAGTCTGACGGTCCAACTGTCCCCCCCGAATCTAACTGTCCAAACCGCGCCACTGTGTGACGGATCTCATGAGCATTGAAAAGCAGCTTTAGACGAATCCGTCCTTGATTTGTATCTCAGGATACAGTTGCAATTTTTCAATTGTTTTTAGCTTTCCACTGCTTGTCAAATAGGCCAAAGAAACCAGCCTTGCCCAACGCAAGATCCAAAATGCTCACATTAAAACTTCAGAAGCGTTGCGAGACAATTTCACGATGTTTGCAAACAAAACAGATTTGTTATTTCACACCTGTCTTGGCTTTTTGTGCTGCCAAAACGGCTGCAATCGTTTTGGCTATCGCACTGCCCTGCGTGTCGGTTCGCTGGCTGGTAAAGATTTGATGCAAAAATTCAAAAAGCTCCTAAATATAGGCTGCACTGCTGTTCTCACCGATGCGGACATCAACTCTGGATTGACGCCAATCCGAGCTTGCCGATTATTTTTTCCATATTGAAGTATATAGATGGCAAAAATTCAGCCCACAACCTCGGATTTGCGTTGATCCGGAGTTGTCCCCACGGTCAGCCCTTTATTTTATTCCAGACAATGATTTTGAAATATTATGTTAACAAAACATTCCGCGGGGTGATCCAGTGCAGATTAACCTTAATCAGAGGTTGCGGAGTACATTTTTTCCATTGAAAAAATGGCGAAAATTTACTTCCCAACCTCGGATTAGCGCTAATCCGCACTGGATCACCCCACGGATTAAGTTGAAAGATTAAGTGAAAAACATGTCTTAATTAAGACATGATTTGGTCGTAAACTCGGGCTCGCGATTAGCGACTGCGTTCTGCACCCCTGATAGGCCCAGCTGATCAGAGGTCATGCTTTTGATGGCTTGACCTTTTGCGATTTCCTTGGCGAAGGTCGAAGCATAGCACAGACAGTAAGTTGTGTTGTAGAGCGGGCAAACGTTTGGTTGTTTTTCGATTCGAACTGCCCTCTTAGGTTTGGTCAAACTGAGCAGCCTTGTACGCAAGGAAAGGAGGTTTCATTGACCCCCCATTTCAGAAATATAATTTGTTATAGTGAGACTGCAACTTGGTGAGACTCGCTTTGTGACACTGATATTTGAGATTGAAGACAACCCACCGAGGGGGGATGAGAATGAAAGTTGAAGAGAGCAAATTACGTAGGAGACAAAGTCTCGCATATAACCATCAATTCCTAAAATAATAAGAAATCAAATTGTCCATGAACAATAAAAGATACGAATCTTTCAAAGAGTTGACAGATTACCTACAAGATAGAAAAAAGAGGCAGTCTGTATACCTAAGGATTAGATAAGAAGAGAGGGATAGGGGGAACGGAGGGAAGGAGGGGGAGAGGGAAGGGAAGAAGGGAGGGAGGGAAAAGAACCCGAAAATCACTTCCCGGAAGGTAGTTACACCAAAACTTCAGCAGCTTGTTTTTTCATCATGCCACACCTTGACAACCTGCTATACAGCTTCGTGGTCACAAACAATTTCACTATTTTAGCACTATTTTAGCACCCTTCAACACTGTCAGCGTTCCTATTTCTATGTTTTCGATCACCCTGTTCTCAGATGAATGCATCCAGCGTCCCATTTGCCTGATGGCATCTCTTGACACTTTGAGAAAGTCGCTGTTTTGTTTTTCTGTCATTTTTTGAACGACAGCATTTCTCGGGAAGAATTTCTGGCTCTCATCATCATCAGAGACGAGAGTTGATGCACATTGCCCCCTCATTTCGGGGGGAGAGATGCTGGAACTGCAGTCGGGAGCCTGAAGCCAGTGGGAATGCCACCACGGACCACCATACCAACCCCACCACCCCCATCAGGAAAACGATCATGTCAGAAAAGACGTTGAAAAATCACAAAATAAATAATTGCAACTAGAACCGTTGTCACATAATGAAAGAAAGAACGCTCACGGAACTCGAGAGCCAGCAATTTAGACTTTGGCAGCAGCTTACAGCAAGCATCAGGCTTCTGTTTTCGTTTTCTGGTTCCAATGATCGCATCTGATGCCAAAAGTTGGGGGGCTAATTTTGGGGTAGGGGCAACTATCACAGACTTCCCAGATCAGTATCTGATGTGCGTGCCTGTCTGCATGGGTGTGTATTCGATGCATGGCAGTGTCTGAAAATTGACGTTGATTTTTTTTCAGGGATTTGACGCTGCCAGCCAAACATCGAGAAAAATTCGACATCGACAAAGAGTGTCTTTGTGTCGTTTCGGGCGGCGGGGGACACATCTCCCCTGAATTAAATTGTCCCCACTCTTTCTCCGATGGGATGACTCCCACATGCATGTTGGCTTTTGCGGTTTTCATTTCTCTCCGGCTTTTCTGCAGGAAAAATACCGGAGTGATCAGTGGAACACTTTCCGACTTTTTCCTGAACACTTCCGAGTACGTACTTTTTCCTGACCCTTGCCGACTTTTTCCTGAACACTATACCTACTTTTTTCTGAACACTTGCGTGCCTAATTTTTGCTGGACACTAATGCCAGCTTTTTCCTGAACACTATACCTACTTTTTTCTGAACACTTGCGTGCCTAATTTTTGCTGGACACTAATGCCAGCTTTTTCCTGAACACGTACCTGTCTGTACTTTTTCCTGAGCACTTTTTTACTGAAATTTACCTACTTTTGCTTAAACACTGAACACGAACTAACTTTTCCCTTTACTTTGAAGGCCAAAACAATTAGCAAAAGAATCAATGGCAAATTCTCCCCGAAAGTGGATATGACGATCGAACTGTGTTTGGTATGGCAGTTTGACACCACTTAGTGGTGGTGGCTAAATGCCACCAAAACGTGACAGCTTTCGGGAAATCACAACTGGATTTGGTGGATATCTTTCTGGTCTCGTACCTGCATATGTCATCATTTGGTGGCATTTTGCCACCAAATTTTTGGAACACTGCCATAAAGCAGGTGGTCATCTTTCGCCATTTTAACGTTTTTAAATTGATAACAATGGAAAAGGAATAAGCGTTGTGCACAGAAATGAAATTTTCTCAGCACAACCCGGAAAAATACCACGTGGTTGATTGCCCATTGATTGGGTATGCATCTTCGGCGCAGTGGAAAAAGAAATGCTCACATCATCATTCACGTTGCATGTTTTGATTCTCAACCCATACGCCTCTCGAATGCATGATTCCGTGGGCAGCAAAAAACTGTTTGTGTCCCTGCGGTTTTGAAGATTGTTTTGGTTCAGAAAAACCGTTCCAAAACGAAACCGCACCGCAAACAAAACGCGATGAGCTGTGGAAGTTTTTACGACTTCCAAGACACCGTTATTCGTACAACGCAGCCAGAGACATATACCGACGGAAGCAAAGCTGTTGTCTCATAAAACCTGGCGCATGTCTCATCAAAGATTGATCTACCGGAACGCGCAGCCGGAAGCGATGGGGTTTGCGAAATTCATCCCAGAAGAATTGGCATTGTCCATTTTTTCCACCGCCAATAAGCCACCCATAACTCAAAAGTCCAATGGCGATATTCCCTATTCCAACTCACCCTCAGGTTCAACTCAACAGAGCCAATTCAACAGACGGATGCATCTTTCAATAACGCAACAATGTAACAGGGAAAAAGCGTTGTGCATAGAAATGAAATTTTCACAATTCAAATCTATCCATTGAATTGGTTACATTGAGTTGAACCAGTGGGGAATATACAGCTAGCATTTGAAAGACACATGCATGCATGAGGGTTTATCTTCGACCACCCTGTTCCTATTTCAATCGACTAACTAGATTGGCATTGACTGAAAAAAGTGCAACCGGCGCGTGCACAGCAGTATTTCAGTGTTTTGACTAGGAAGCCTGGAACGACGTCTGAAGGAAATCACGTCTGATTCGGTGATCGTCTATTCGTATGTGGATCTATTTTTAAATCATTTTTCTTTCAGACAGGCGTTGCAATGCGAGGCTGAAGCGATCACAAAAACTCTGAAAACAACCCGTTGTTGAAACACAGAGCTCAAGGCGGTTGCAGCTGTGCTGTGCAAATGTACACTGACCACCAGAATTCTTGGAACATTGGAGTTAATTACTAGCAAAGTAGCTATTTAGAATCAATGGCAACATGCACCGCAAAACAGCATGCAGCATGACATTCGTGCAGGGCGTGAAACTGCAATCAAGCCCTGTTGAAATTGCATGGCCTCCTGATTCAAGGGACCTTTTAAATTTCTCCTTTGTTCAAAGAAGTTTGGCGAACCTTGTAACAAATGCACCGAGCCCTGAAAACGTTGGAATCCCGAGCGAGTTAAGCCTTCCCAAACGAGCTTAAATTTGAGTCATCCATCGGCATCCGATGAAATATCTGATGTTCGCTTCGTGTCAAGATGATGGCAATGCCTGACATTTTTAAACTGTATCAAACATTCAGAACATTCACATGCCAAAACATTCCGAACATTCCCATGCCAAAATATTCAGAACATTCCCATGCCAAAACATTCAGAACATTCCCATACCAAAACATTCGGAACATTCCCATGCCAAAACATTCAGAACATTCCCATACCAAAACATTTCGAATATTCCCAAGCCAAAACATTCGGAACATTCCCATGCCAAAACATTCCGAACATTCCCATGCCGAAACATTCAGAACATTCCCATTGCCAAAACATTCCGAACATTCCCATGAAAAAACATCCAGAACATACCTGCTTTGAAAACCTGCAATTTTCCTGCTTTGCCTGCACGCTTGGGAATGTGTTTCCAGAACAACGAGAGTGTCTGTCAATTTCCCACGCGACAATCTTTCAGTTGAATTTCCCTTTAATCCAAGTCACGCAGGTCAGGTGTGTGTTTTTGCCCCTGTCCACAAAAATTAACATTTGGCCCCTATTTAGCCAATCGGGTATGCAACACACATCACATAGGTGTGTTTAGCCCCTGTCTACAAAAATTACCCATTTACCCAGGTATGTTCCATTGAAGATCCCTGCACAGACGTGTTTTCCCGCTTTTCCTCAGAGTTCCAGCAGGCGAACCTTAAAACCGGAGAAATGGCACTTTGATTTCCAAATATGGAATTTGAAACCTTTGAAACAACTTTGAATTTGTAGATTTTTGGTAAACCCCTTCAAAATTGTCATCCTGCATCATTCTGAGAGCCTGTATTTGTTAGATCCAGCAGGCTCTGGCCATTGAGGGGCTCTTAGCCTTGCCCCCATTGCAACTCACCCTCAAGTTCAATTCAAAAGTCAATTCAATGGATAGATGTAGTTGAGAAAATTTCATTTCTATGCACAACACTTGTTCCGTTTCCATTGTTGCATTGAAAGATGCATCCGAAATTGCGTACCCATATCTGTTGCTTTTTCCCTCACTTTCTCCCATCCCATCAGACATTATTCGGCCGTATTCCCCATTGCAACTCACCCTCAGGTGCCACTCAATAACCAATTCAACAGACGGATGCATTTTTCCAACAATACGACAGGATTCAGTGTTGTAAGTAGAAATGAAATTTTCACAACACAAATCTGTCCATTGAATTGGTTATTGAGTGGCACCTGAGGGTGAGTTGCAATGGGGAATACGGCCGATTGTCATTGTACATACACTCTAAATGCGATGTTTCCGCTTGAACACTTTTTCAAGGTTCATGTGGAAGTGTCCTATTCGGTAAGTTTTTGGAACACCATTTTCCTGTCGCAAAGTTGGAAACCTTGGCGATTTGGAACATTTCACTGCAAGTCGCGCATGTGTTCCAAATTTGTGACATGATTCGTGTTCCAAATGATCCAAAAGGATCACTCCGTCTTTTAAACGGTGTTCCAGTCGCAAACCTCACATTTAGAGTGTGCGTATGCAAGAAAAGTGGCGGCGGAATTAATGTACTCACACATGTAAAAATTGCGACTGTTCAGATTTATGAGAAAGCTCCACCATACCGCAGAAATAAAAGAAAGCACCAACTGTTTTATAAACGAGGCACAATCTGACAGCTCCGGAAAGGTCTGGTAAAATCTGGCGCTTTAATTTCTACCGCCTTCATAAGAGCAAAAGGAAAGAAAAAAGGTTCGGAGGCAACAGTTTGTCTCGCCGTGCCGGTGAGATCAATTCAACAATACATCTCATTAAAATATATCATTGGTGTGGTCCAATTGACACCAAAGAGCATAACTGCACGCATGTATCCTGCAGTCCCATAAAAATGGTCAACTTGTCTGAGCTGGTCTGGTACCTATATTGCCAATTATAAAAACGCACAGGAGACTAATCAAGAAAAATCAGAACGATGTCGTTATCTTTAACAAGGAGATCCTCGCTTTTCAGTGACTTCTTATTCAGTTGCCGTTTCTGTAGACGCGTGGTTTTCATTGCACCTACAAGGTCTTTCAGATGTTCTGGAACTGTCAAGTCACACATTTTTGTGTCGCTGATCCTTCCATGGGAACGTCTCACAATTTTTAAATCACCCTGTACATTTTTCACTGTTCTTCGCTGCGACCCCAAAATTATGCCTGAATTTTTCGCCCAAGTCGTCCTAAAACTGGTTTGGTTGCCATTGACCTCTTTCTTGCAGAAAAAAGACCCCCCCATTTTAAGAGACAAGGGGCTGGTTCTCCAGACCCATATGGGTCGTGCCAGATTGATTGCTGACCTTGGCTTCGCATGCGTTTGTCGGCACTTTGCCTTGGGATTGAAAAAGCCATTTGCACAACCCAGATCCAGTTTCACTCGAATGATTCATTCTTGAAAGCTGGACCACACCACTTTTGCATTTGTGCGCCCTGATTTTCACCCCCTTACCAAGGGCAGATTGGTTGGGGTTCCAAGTTTGGTGGGGGGATTTCGGAGACCTATCTTGTTGCAGACCTCATTCTTCGGGTTTTCACTGCAAAACCCGAACAATTTTTCTTGGGCGCAAAGGGGGCGTGGGTTGGTGTTCTCGTCTTTCCATCGCCACCCAAGTCCACCACAATCCCTTCCGCTGATGGCAGTTATTGGGAACTCGAACTTTGGCCAAGGCAGAATCTGGTTGGTGTGCGTGAAAGTGAAAGGAAGATGGTGAAAGAAAAAGCGAAACCAAATATCAACGGACGCCAAACCGAACATTTTCTATTTTTCTGTCTTGCAGCCTGGGTTCAATCGAATTCCGTGCTTTTACACCCCATGCAAAGCTCACATTTCAAAAATAACATTTGGGGCGGCAATCGTTTTTGGGCTGGTTGGTTGCGTGTGGGAAAGGGGGTGCGGGGAATATAGATGTTGGGGCATGGGGGTACGGAGGAAGGTACATACTGGTGCCTGGAGTGCCCATTCTCTCTGAACAATTGAGTTGAGTTGATTTGGGGAAAAAGCGTCTCATTTATTGAAGCGTATCATGTCACCTGCAAATGACACTTCCTCCTGGCGGTGTACCCCCCCCCCGCGCAGGCCTTTCGGAACCCTTTCCCTCCCAACGCCACGCCCCCTCCACTTGTCTTTTCCACTTATTTTTTGTTTAGGCTATTTTTACCATTCTGGTTGAGTTTTCCGCCCTTTTCGAGTGTTTCCAGCCTCGTTTCCATCCGTTTCACGGTGGAAACACATGCAGTCGCAATACAATGTTTCCCACAAGTCACTTGACAACCCCAGAAAAGTGCATTGCAGTTTTGAAGGAACCCTGGAAGCTTGGAGTGGAGTTTGTTCCAATTCGAATGGACAACATCTGAAGCAGGCAGCCTGCCTAATCTGAACCTGAAATCTGCAGAAATGGCCTTACAAGAGAAGACTGAAAACTATAGGCAATAGCAGGGGCTGTCAAGTGACTTTTGGGAAACCTTGTATATACCTATGTATTGAGCCGAAAATTTTGATATGTTCCTCCCAAGACCCCCATTTCTGCTTTTGAAGATTCGAACTGTGAATAATGCTTGCCTCACACAGTCCTACATTCCCAGTATATGCAGCGGAAACTTTGATTTGTGTGCCAAATCAACACACCTTACCAGACCTGGTTTGGCCACAATGTGATTGCAATGAGCCAGAATGGTAACGGCTAATTCAACCATCGCCAGGCTCCTCTTTTATACGAATGGTCAAGCATCCTGAAGTGAATCGAAAAAAAATTGCGACCCAATTTTTGAAACAAGCATGCAGCTGTGAGCCACGAAAACTTTGCAATCAGCAGCTGCAATTAAAAGCCCTCAGAGTGCATCCATCGAACGGGACGTGGTTCACTTTTCGTTTGTCATTTTTCTTGCGAACCAAACCCGACCAACCGCATTGCCAGCTGCTTGTTGCAAACCAGTAGTGGTTGGTATCCGCCTTTTGCCTGTTGTCAACATACTGCTTGATGTCTGCCTATAAGGCCCGAAAAACGTCCCCCAAGTTTTTCGTATACATCCACACACAGCTTCTCATTTGCAAGGGCATTTTTTCATTTCAACTTTTTAGAATAGTTTCAAGGTAAGCCCCCCCGAAGGGCAGTCGCAGCCTTTGGTGCGTTTTGTGGAGCGTTTCTTCTTATATTGTTATCGTGTTCGTGACCGAAACATGGTCGCGATGGCATCGGATGCGGCTGAAAGCGTGAAAAACTGGAAAACACTGAAAGCAAACCTCAAACGTTTTGCTGAATTTGCTCGTGCTGAAACCAGCTGGAATTTTTTCCTGTTGGCTGCGTTTTCCAGTTGGGAGGGGTGGGACTTCTTCACTAGGAAAATTTAGAGCACTTCCCCTTGCTCGCTAGGCAGCTGGTTTGTCGTTTTTAGGCGAAAATATAGAACCGGATTGGCATTTTATGGGATTTTTCGCTCTGCCCCATCCCTCGTCCAACCCGACACACACATCAAACCTAATTGAATCGGACACCGCAACGGGTTGACGCGACGCAACGCGACGGCAAACGCGAGACGCCAATCTCATGATGCGTTTTGTGAATTCGCTCCGGATGCATGGATGCGCCGGAATATGATGCATCTGATGCATGGCATGGCAGCGACATTAATGGAGAATCGATGCGCTTTTTTGCCTATCGCAGCCGGGACTGTAATCGCATTATAAAATATGACGATAATATGTGTTATGGCAGAAAGGGCACTAGCCTATAGACAGCCAAGCGAAAGCGAAATACCCGCAGTTTGTCCCAGGGAAATCCTAGAACGAACTTGTTGCCTGAAAGGGGACGTTGATAATGTAATTCTCTGTGGAGAGTTTTCCCATAGTCCCTGAAGAGGTTATCATTGGTCAATGCAAAAAATGAGTTTTGTAAAAAGAGCAGGGATGGTGTTTACAACGAGGGGAGAGGGAGGGAGTTTTATAGGAGGAGGTGAAAAGGAGGGGCAAGAGGGGAGATCCTTCCTATAGATGTAGCCAAACAGCGAAATTCCTGTTCAACTTTTTGTGCTTGAAAGTTTATTGGAAATGGTATAGACAAGAGCATTCGTGTTCGTATTTCTCTTGCTAAGAATTCTCTTAAAAATTCGGCAAGGTATAGGAAAAAAAATTGTGTTCGGAGTTCCGTCAGTTGGACATGAGTTCTCTCAGAAATTCGGCAGGGCAAAGTGTTCTGAGTTCCATCACTTTATCGGAGTTCTCTTAAAAATTGATGAAAATGACGAGGGCAAACGCCGCAAGTTTTCTTCGGCGGAGTTCTCTTAAATGGCGCAAGATTGCAGGGTTACGGACTTTTAACGATTTTTTTTATCGACGTTGAGTGTCATTTGGTTATTTTCTTTTTTTAATTCTGTACCCATCTAACTTTTGAGTGGTTCATTTTTGTGTTGATAGCCATACAGCAAGTTGTCGTTATGAATTTGCCATTTTCACACAATGAAACCGACGAGTTCCTTCCAAAAAATTTCATAAATAAACCGTGGTGATCCACCTGCCTATAAATTTCACAAAATGACACGAATATCGTCTTCTGGTGCTTCACTCCAATGTCTGTTTCATAGCCATCAGAACACTGGAACTTTTAAATTTACCTGATGCCGCTTTTCCAATTACCGCAACAGACTCGTTGGAAGGAAACACACCAAGCCTACACCCATACGTTTTCCGTTCTTTTAAATTGGATACAACTCAACCATATGCAAACATGAGGCGTTATAAATATTTAAAAACGGCATGTGCATACACAGGCAGCAATATAATCAAAACTTTTGACAAGTTTGTAAATTTGGCCGGCTTTGTTTGCATATTGGACGATGGCAGAGGCCCATGCATCGGTTTGCACAAACACAGCAAAAGACAAGAACTTGGGCGTTATTGCTGCGATAAACGCCTTCAGATAAGATACAGGCGCACACGGCAAACGGGTGTAGGCATATTATACCTACACCTATTTAGGGATGTGGGCATATTTGCAAAAGCGTCTTGCGGCGGCAGGAACCGAACCGGCTTCAAACGAGATAGCGGCAACGGGAAACATGTATTATGCAAACAGTGAAGCACACAGAATGACACCAAAGTGTATTTTAGGAACACAACGCAACTATTTTCACCACAGCCAACCTCCAGACACTTCGTGACCAAGGGCGTAACAATGGCCGGGGAATGGGAGGTCAGCAGAGAGTGCGTCCAATGTGTTGTGCTGTGCCCATTGATGGCTGAGTTTTTTCTGTTGATTTTCAACATTTTAGGAGTTTCCTCCTATCAATATATATTGGAAACGGGAGAGCTGCATTTTCAAGAACATGTTCAAATTTCAAGTTCGAGTTGAAGTTGTAATCAATTACAAATTGAAGGACATGTTTACAAGTTTACAACTTCAGGCGATGGCTTATTACAAATCATGTAAAGGAGGATGAATTCCCAAGGCCGGAGAGATCTCCGATGCTTTTTTTAAAACCACCGGTGAAAGTTGCGGATATCCACGTTTTCGGGGGAAGGGATCGATAATGTCCTCAACTATCTCCGCGGTGGTTTTGAAACAAGCAACAGAGATCTCTCCGGCCCAAGTATTGTAGCAACAATTCCCCAGGGATGACATTTTCATGTGACACGTAGCCTACCCTGCAAGAGAGAGATACTCGGTGGTTGTTTAAAAACTCGCCCTGAGAGGGAGTTCCACTCCGTGATGGTTTTTCCCAAGAATAAATTCATTCCTACGTCAGTTTGAATGGAAATTGGAGGCACTGCTCATGGTCACTCTCCGCTTGGGGGATGGGGTTGCCGCGTGCTCCAATCCAGAAGAATTTATTTCTGTGCACATTGGCATCATTATCTTCCATCTTTTCCGCTGTTGCGGGAAGGATTCAACCGCAAGTGATGCATGTGGAATTGGCCACTGAATCGCTCCCTTTGCGCTCTCTTGACGATTCAAAACGTCCCATCCTGCAGCCGCGATACACAACCATGCCATTATTGCGCCACCCGACCTGCGCACCTCCTCCTCTTCCGTTCCAGTGGGTCGTTCTCGTCTCATAGCTGGCTTCCTGCAGCCTCTGCAGTTTCTCTCGCGACACCTCACATTTTCCCCGCTCCCTGTACAATTCTCAATGGAATGGAGGTCTTGCTGCATCTTCTTTCACATTTATGAGGCATCGGAAAGCAATGTTGAGTCTGACAGACTCTTTCGAACAGTGAGGACCTGGTTAACAGTGACAATGAGGATTGGAGTAGTTCGCACTTGTGCACATCAGCGCGCATTTCCCCACGAACCCACACAGAAAACCCACACATTTCCCCACACACATTTCCCCACACAGAAAACCCACACATTTCCCCACACACATTTCCCCACACATTTCCCCACACAGAAAACCCACACATTTCCCCACACATTTCCCCACACAGAAAACCCACACATTTCCCCACACACATATCCCCACACATTTCCCCACACAGAAAACCCACACATTTCCCCACACACATTTCCCCACACAGAAAACCCACACATTTCCCCACACACATTTCCCCACACAGAAGACCCACACATTTCCCCACACACATTTCCCCACACTGAAAACCCACACATTTCCCCACACACATTTCCCACACAGAGCGCGCATTCGCCAACGATCGTGCCTTCATTCGCAGGGATGTTTCGGGTTGCGTTCTCCAGCTGATAAAACTCCTCAAAACAAACACATGGTATAGGACCTATGAGGTACCCTTGCTGTCTTATCTGCATCATTGTTTGCAAACTTGTTTCAGACGCAAACCTTATCTTTTCCCTTTTCGTATAAGCCGCCTCCACGCACTTTCGTTTGTCACAGTGATCTTCAACGCAAGATAACTGCCATGTATACATAGCACACTTGACGGCTGTTGGTGGGCGGGTTATTATGTGTGACTATCGATTACGGTTCCTGAAAGTTTCATATGGCATTTTGGGACAATTCCCTGTCTTCTGATCAAGGTAGGTACCTACATTGTTGATTCGGCCGCTTTTGAAAAATGACAATGTGTCCAGTGGCAACTTGGACTGCTCCATAAAATCACTTGTGTATTCCAGATTTGTGACCGGAAACAAGCGATCTAAGAACACATAATGTGTTCCAAAAATGTTCCGAAAAGAACACTTCCATCTAAACCCATGTTTCAAAGGTGCTCCAAAAGGAAACCTCAAATTTAGGGTGTGTACGATAAGCCGTTACAATCTATTTACCTTGTGAAAACATACCCCGCATTCACAGCTCTTGGAGTATGCGCATTTTGTGCCACCCTGTAGACCTTGCGTTTGTACCTTTAACAAATTATTGATTTGCTTATGCGATTGATTTATTGAATATTTTCTTTGTCACGACAACATTGTACTCATGCCGACCTTTTGAATTTGCATACAGGGTAGCCCAAAAGTCTTTGGCCACAGGAAAAATGGAAATCTGCTGTTTTTATAAAATTCTGTGATCTGAAACTTTTTCTTGCTCAAATTCGGAACATCATGTGCATATTCAGGGATGCCCAAAGACTTCGGCCATATCAAAAAATTAAATTAGCTGTTTTTATCGAATTTTGTGATTTGTGACTTTTTCTGGCTCCCTCCACGGATTTCACCACTTTATTCGATGCTAAAATTTCATATTAAGGCCTTGACATCCGTGATTGGAGCTAGAAAGAGTTTCAGATCACAAAATGTGATAAAACAACAAATTTACGTTTTTCCTATGGCCAAAGACTTTTGGGCTACTCTGTATTGGATCACGAGAGTCAGTATTGTTTCTTTGATTGTCTCTCTATATAATAAAGTTCAAATTAAGACATTTTTCCCTTTGGCAAAATTGAATCTTCGTGTGTGTGTCTGCAAGCGTCAATCTGTCGGCAAAGCCTTTGTGTTCGTCGCGCCGCCGCCCCCACCCCTCAACAATGCTTTGTGCTGCAACAATGCAACATTGCAACAATGCATCACTGCTGGCCGAATTCAAAACTGATGATTCTCCGAAAAACAGGGTTGTGTTGACCTTGACAACAGAACGAAAGACGAAAGGACAAAGTCGCCGGATTTTTCTCTTGGTCTGGAACAGAATCAAAACAAAGGAGTAAAGGGCTACGCACACGGAAAAAGAAAGCTGGGTCCACACGACGCTAAATTCGCGCAAGAGTCCATTGTGCCTTTTCAGCCTGAAACGACGAAAAAGAATGCCATTGCCGCGCCACTTCTGAAAACCCCCTCCTCACGCCGCCTTCCTCTCCATTCTGAGGATGAGTTTCGTGCGGCCATGCTCCCGCGTAAAAGATGTAACTGACGCTTCAGATGCATCCCACGTATCTGACGCATCCGATGCATCCAATGCGCCCGACGCGGCCTGGCCTGGCCTGGCCTGCCCAAACTGGCATCGGAAGAATCGGCGGGGAACTTGGAGGCATCAAAAACATCCGTAGGAAGCAGAGGATGTATCCGAAGCATTGGGTGGGGCAGGCACATTTCGGGGGAGGCCCCGAATTTGAATTTTTTTTTGAATTTGAATTTTATTAGGTACTTTTAGGGTGTTACCCTATATCGTACACACGCAATGATGAGAAAAGACAATTACGTAAACGAAGTGTCAAAACGAACGAAAATTGAAACGAAAAATTGAAACGTCAAAACAAGTGAATCAATAACAAATATGAACAGCAACCACGTGCAACATCATTAATCTCAGATACATGGCCTCCTATGGCGCCAATGGGGCAGCCAGTCGGCAACGAAGTGTGTCGACTGTCAAAGGAGTACACAATACGTGTCCAGGGAGCGCATTCCATTCTTTAATAGCCCTCCCCAGAAAGGAAAATTTTCCTACATCTTTTTTGAACAATAACGGCCGTACCTTGAGAGAGTGATCATAACGAGCAAAAAACGAAGGAAATTTAATATAGGACAAAAACTCTCCCCATCCTCCAGAGCTCCTAAGAATTTTATAGAAGCTCAAGACTCGCTGTTCGCTCCTTCTATCAGCAAGACTTTTCCACCCAAGTTTTTTAATCATTGCGGTAACGCTATGCGTTCTTCTATAATCACCAATAGCAAAACGAGCAGCTTGGCGTTGTATGCGCTCTATGGCTTTAGCCTGAGAAGAAGTACGAGGATCCCCGCACAAGATGCATATTCTGTAATTGGCCTCACCAAGGACAGATATGCCAGCTCACGTATCCTACGCGGGCATTTCCTGTAATTCCTTCTCACAAAATAAAGTGCTCTGGAGGCCTTCTTGGAGACCATGGCAACATGAGCAGCCCAGTCAAGATTGTAAGTTAATTTGACTCCCAAATAAACGACTTCATTACAAGGGGAAAGGCCAACGCCTCTCAGTACATAATTAAGATCTGATCACAACATTGGAAGAAAAGTGGATTAGGGAGCATTTTTGGGGCATTTAAACTCATTTTAGAGGACACACCCATTGCGAAATAGATTCCAAATCCTGTTGCAAAAGATCACGATCATCAGAGAGTCAACCTGCCTGTACACAATGCAATCGTCGGCAAAGAGCCTGATTTTTGAGCTAACCTTCGAGCACAGATCATTCACATAGGTTAAGAAGGCAACGGCCCAAGAATTGTCGCAACCCCCGCGCGGGGTTGTTCGATTGTTCTCAGATATTCATGCGTTTTTGCCCCTGGCAAAGAAGACCGTTTTCGGCAGTTTTGCTCTCCCCCAAATTTGTATTTGTCGTGTATGGAGTCCTTTCATTCTCAAACGCAATGAAAAAAAGAATGAATCATCGAAAAAGAAAGCCTGCTCCAATTGCTCCATTTCCAACTTTCACCTTTCTCGCAGGATTATATAGAGAGACACCCCTCACCCTGGATCGCCCTCTCGCGGCCGGGTACAGTGGGAGAAAAATAATTGAACCATTGGCACATTGTCCGGATTTTCGCGGGAAAATCTGGAGCCCATCGAATCGACATTTGTGTTGCTGTCATTGATTTGACGAAAAATTCAGCCAGACCAGGTTCCCAACCTTTTAAGTCCCACCGCAAACGGCGGCATAAACTGAACATGCAGTGCAGTCAATTTTCAGCCCAAAACTGAACGTCCCGCGCCTTTCCACGCACCCAATCGTCAATCGCACGTTTTGGCAAGAAAATCCCACAATAAAGGCATGTTTTGACTCCGCGATTTTGAGATGTGCTGATGGTGACCTTCAAGAGGAATGGTTTTTCGATCGTGTCTCACCGTATCAGTCGGACGAGAAGTTCGTGATCCGATGCCGCAGTCCTGGGACACAATTCACACGTCATAGAGACGTGTTTTTCCTTCCTCGGGTTTCTTCAAAAAGGTTCGTTGTCTGAACGTGCAAAAAACGGACAACCACGCACATCAAAAAAAGACCCACGCACAGCCAATCAGTCAAAAAAATATTCGTTCAACCACGCACGACTAAAAAGACCAACGCACAGCCAGAAAAGACCAACATGCACACCACGCTGTCAAAAAGACCCACATCACAAAAATTGACCGAGGCCTTATCTAACCAAACCAAACAAACCTGTTTGGAAAGGTTAGAGGGGTTAGGTCAGTTAGGTTACGCTGTCCGTGGGTCTTTGCTCTGCTTGGGTGCGCGTGGTTTGTGTCTGTTTGTGAGTCTTTTTGGCGGTGTGTTAGTGTGCGCAGGTCATTTTTCGCTGTGCTTGGGCGGGTGTCCGTGGGTGTCTCTCTATTATGTCAATGTTTTAGCAGACCCTTGAAAATCATGCAGCCAGGTGATGCATGGTTGCGAATCGGGGCCGTGGAGCTGGTGATTGTGCATTCCTTTGCTTTCATTCTGATTTGAACCAATGAGAACGCCTTCGTGTTGTCGCATGAAACTGGAATTCGTTGGAACGTCGAGCGGATTGTGTTTTTGCGATGAATCATCCGGAATCTTCAAAAAGTTTTTGCATGTTTGAGAAAAAATGTTAAATATTTCATTTTGAGATGGGGTGGGTGCGATGGCATCTATTCCGAGATACAGTGGATGCGGCGGCAGGCAGTTGCTTATCTGGCAATGTTACCATACCGAGTGCCGGCCACTTCTATTGCACCGCGCACTTCTCAGCAAGATGGAGTCATTTTTGGTGGTCAGAGCATGGGAAACCGCCTGTTCAGAGTGTTCGCACTTTTTTGTCGTTGAATTTTGACTCTCGCCAAAGCTTCTTTCTTCCAACACAAGAACAATAGACTTGATGAAACAGAAGTTTTACAAAAATGAGAGGGAAACCATCCATGCATGTTCGACGAGGACACAAACCAATCCAGACGCAGATGGCCAATGCATGGCAGGTGCAAGCCTCTGCAAATGGTGAAAAACTCCGTCCAGAACCAGCAAGATCGTGGTGCATTGGTTCAATCAGTGCAGCGAAATCAATAAAATGTTCATTCCATTCGCTAAACAACTGAACCCCGAACTCCAAAAGGCAGGAGGCAAAGCGCAGCTTCCAGATGCTGGAGGTCCCAACTGGACACGCAGCGCCAAAACACGGGTGCGGCCGAAGGCCGCAGTGGGGCAAAGCCCCACTAGTACATGTCTAATATCATGGATGTGCCATGCCTTCGGTACCATGGCTGCAGGCAACACTTTTGGGCTTCCTTGTATGTGAGTTTGGGCCTTCTCAAAGCGTGGCTGTCACTTCGCCGAATGTTTGTCCCACCATGGCATCACCATGGTATAACCAAAGCTGTGGTATAACCAATAATACACCATGGTATAACCAATAATACACAGCTTTGGGTATAACCTGTCGCATTTCTGTACCCCAACACAAATAATTCGTGCTACATGGAAATGAGGCATGCGTTTCATTGACACTATTGAGACCATGCCCTCGCCGACACCTGATGAACCCGCCCCCTTTTCAAAGGTGTCGATTTTTCTCTTGTCCTCCGCCGCATGGAAGCATCGGCGCGGAAGCATACAATAGAAGTTATTGGTTATTTATCATCACTCATTTCATCACTTTGTCACTGCATCATTTCATTTTATTTTTTTATTTGTTTTATTCATTTTATTTCATTGTATCACTGCATCACTTTGTCACTGCATCACTTTATCACTGCATCACAACAGTATTTATCATCATTGACTACACGATTGAGGTCATTGGTTTATTGATCACCAATCATTTCATGATTTTTATCACTACATCCATTTTTGTTGTATTTTACTTTTTTATTTTTTTCATTTTATTTTATTTTATCACTACATCACTTTATCACTGCATCACTACATCATTTATCATAACTTACTACACGATTGCAGTCATTGTTGTTATATCACCACTCACTACATCGCTTTATCACATCATTTTATTTTATTTTATTCACAAAATTTTATTTTATCACTGCATCACTTTGTCACCGCATCACTACATCGCTTACCATTTCCTCACTCCACGATTGAAGTCATTGGCATGATTTATCATCACTCATTGCATCTGATATCCATGCACAAGAATTGTTTGTGTCCTTGCCCGGACGCGTATTTTATTTATCTATATACGAATCGGGCAATGTCCCGATTTGGCGCTTGGACAAAAAAGCAAAATAAAGCTAACCTAACCCGACCTAACCTCGCCTAACTCCAACCTATCCGAACCCTACCTAACCCATTTTCTATGTTCGGAGTGTTTTCCAGCCTTTTTGTGGGTCGGGACTTTTATGGGGTTAGATGGAAAAGTGCCCGATTCGTAAAGATTAATCAAGTATACGCTGCCCGGACACAAGGATTGTTCTTCTGACCAAACAGGTCAGAAGAAGGGGTCCCACCTCTCTTTCTAGTTTCCACAGAAAATTGTAATTCTTTGCAGAGAAAAAAACCCGAGAGAAATTTCTTTCATTTAAGAGTCACCGTCCCCAAGCACCCCTGCCCAAGTGCTCTTCCTCACGGAACCTCGAGGGTCTCTCGTCGCAGCTGCCCCTCTCCCACTTGAGCTCCAAAATTTCAAAACGTAAAATTTCAACGCACCCCTGCCCAAGGGCTCCACCATGGGAACTCCAATGGGGTTCTGGTTTCGCCGCGCCCTTGCTGAGGACCGGAAGCGTATTTAAGAATTGCCTCGAGCCAAATCCCTGACCTTTTTTCTTTCAAACGTTTTTTTTTTCGTTTTTTGGGGCCTTCTTGACGCGTGGCAAGATGGAAAAGTACCCAAAACGTGTGGCATTTCTTTCAGGCGGACCGGAACCTTCACTGCTTCTGACATTGTTCCGCAAAATTCCGAAACATTGTTCCGCAATAAACAAAAAAACATTTTTCTGTGCCTGGTACTTTTCAAGACACGGTTGATAATTAATGCCAATCAAAAATTTTGCACGCTTTATAAAAAATTGAAACGCTCGCAAAATATGAAACGTGTGCTTCGTAAACTTTGCAGCGGCGGTGGCTTCGGGAAGGGGGAGTCGGGAGACGGGGAGAGAATTTTTGGGGGGCAAGTAGCGCATACAAAATCAAGGAAGCAACTTGCCCATGCTGCAGGTTGTCAATAATCAATTTTGGGGGTTCGAGGTTTGGGGGCAAGGATTGCGACCGTTCAGATTTTGGCAAAGACTGACCTGCAGAAATTGAAGATCCTCTTTTTCAACCGCGATCAAAATCTGACACTTCGAGAACTTTTTGTTGCAATCTGGAACTTTAATTTCTACTCGTATCTCCCGCACAAGAATAAAAAGAAAGGAAAAAAGTTTCGGAGGCAACCGCCAATGGAAAACCTGGTTTTGGGGACATTGGTTTTGGGCATGCATGGGTACATTAATTCCGCTGCCACTATCACTTTCGTTGACCACCGTGGAAGATCTTTGTGGTGTAACATCATCGACTGAATCATTGAGGCAAGCCGAATTTGACCAAACCCATGCACCCACACCCCACCTACCTACTGCACCTTGTGTTACCTGGAAGGACCCCCCAGGTCTTCTGTGGTCAATGTTGGTGTCAAATTTGGCTCGACCCGGAGTGGAACTGGAACACGTCTAAACCTCGGGTCATCTTGCGATCAAATGGCGAATGCTACCCGGGTTTAACCACAGGTTCAACCACGTTCAACGTTCAACTCAACAGAGCCAATTCAACAGACGGATGCATCTTTCAATGCAACAATGGAAAAGGAATAAGCGTTGGCATAGAAATGAAATTTTCCCAACACAAATCTATCCATTTAATTGGCTAATTATCAAGCTGAACCAATGGCGTCTGATTGGATTGTCTGAGTGAGGCAATGGACGCGGCGTGCTCCCATAACAGCGAGAGAGGCGCGTGAGGGAGCGAGGGAGAGAGGAAGGAGAGGAGAGGAGGGAGGGGGGCGTGGGAGAGGGCTCCCCGAACCAAGAAAGAACTCAGCCTGAACGGGTTGATTGCTCGAAAAATTGAAAAATAAAATTGTCGGCCTCGTTTCTTTTCTGTTCGCCAGAATTTATTGACCATTAAAAAGAAATCAACCGCAGTTTTGTTTTGGAAATTAAAACTTTATGGTTCAGATTATGATTTTCACGGTTTTTGATGTGTTGCCGCACACTGCTGCTCGCGGTTAATGAAACAAACGGTGTGACGCAAACTGGCATTTTGGCTAGAAGATTGAGCGTCCCTGAACCGCGAGAAGGTCTCAATTTGGCACAAGGCGCAAAGGAAATCGGCGACTCCACTCCCTCCCATATCCCATCAGGCGATCAGATCCAGTTGAGCACAAACTGGCATTGTGGAAAAAATGGAATATTTCAGGGGTGAAATTTTTCCAGAAAGGCTTTTGGTGATTTTGGACTGCACTCTTCATTGGGTTGGGTCCACACAAAACAAAGGGCCCTGTTGCGGGCCACGCAATCAGGCGAAATCCCTTTCCCATATGTCTAGGAAAACAGTCCCATTCGGCTGTGAATATGCCTGTAACCTCCAACGGCCGTATTCCCCATTGCAACTCATCCTCAGGTACAACTCAATAGAGCCAATTCAACAGACGGATGGATCTTTCAATGCAACAATGGAAAAGGAATAAGCGTTGTGCATAGAAATGAAATTTTCACAACACAAATCTGTTGGCTATATTGAGTTGAACCTGCAAGAAATTATGATGTAGCAATGGATGAAGGACGTGAAGGACCTTTAAATCCCTTTAAATTTTGGCATGTTGTCGGTTGTGTCACCAGCATAACTGTGTTTTGCATCACAACGCTGCATCAACTTTACGTCATCGCAAAACGTGTTATTGGGAACGTGGACGTCATTTTTCCAGGACGTCATTTTTCAGGACGTCATATATTCGGGACGTCATTTTTCAGGACCTCATTTTCGGGACGTCATTTTTCAGAACGTCATTTTTCAGGACGTCATTTTCACAGGACGTCATTTTTCAGGACGTCATTTTTCGGGACTCATTTTCGGGACGCATTTTCGGGACGCATTTTCGGGACGTCTTTTCAGGACGTCGTTTTCAGGACGTCATTTTCAGGACGTCATTTTTTCAGGACGCCATTTTCAGGACGTCCTTTTTTCAGGACGTCATTTTTTACAGGACATCGTTTTTCAGGACGTCATTTTCAGGACGTCATTTTCAGGACGTCATTTTCAGGACGTCTTTTTTCAGGACGTCATTTTTTCAAGGCAACCCAAAAATCGCTTCTGTCAATTGTGCTACACTCTAAACACGAAATACAGGTTGGAAGTGGGTTGGAACACCACATTTTAACATGGGCTTAGATAGGCAGTGTTCTTTTAAGAACATCAATGGAACACGTGGTGCGTTTTTGGAACATACTGAGTGTTCCATTTGGAACGCTAGAACACACTTAGTGTTCCATTTGGAACACTTCTTAAGGTGTTCCAAATCGCTCATGAGTTCCAAATCTGTGACAGGAATGTCACAGATTTGGAACACGAAGTGCGTTCTTGGAACTCACTGAGTGTTCCATGAGTGTTCCATTAATGTTCTTAAAAGAACACTTCCTATCTAAGCCCATGTTAAAATATGGTGTTCAAACCTGAACTTCGTGGTTAGAGTGTACTGTTTGAGGTCAAGTTTATTGTAGCACCACTTCTCCATCAACTTGCGACACTGAACGGCAACCTACCCTCAGTATGTGAATACCTATTTCGCGACCTTGCATGCGTTGGTCTTCAGATGTATGGGAACAGTGTTGAGTCAGTGCCATGTTGCAGCAGTGGATTTTGTGGATCGGTTTTTTATGTGTGCGTTTGCGTTTAATGATGTTCTCTTTTGCTTCGAAAATCGCCTCTGTCACGATGACATTGCAACATTTTTCATACAGCAGTTGTCGATATCTCTCTTTTTACACATGGGAACAGGGTGCTGTCAGATAAATGCACTTTATACAACGTTCCTGTCGTCAACGTGCGCCACTGCAAACAATTCCGAGGCAATTTTTTCTCCTATTTGATTGTTTATTCATTAATTTACAAAACAATACACTCACAAACAGTTGTGGTGTGTGGAGAAGTGGGAAAGGGGGAAGGCTGTTCCAATCTCCAACTGTTCGGGAGGAAGAAAGAGTTGATTGTCGCGACAGCAAATTGCAATATGCTACCAAATGCATTTGTGGCATTAATGTGGCATTAATGTCACGAAATTGGCGCAAACTGACACGCATTTGAAATGACAGTCTTTTGCCATTTTGGTGGCAATTCGACGAAAGAATTTTCTGCAGAAGATGGTGCTGGAAGGTGTCGGTTCAAAACTAATTTCCGAGTGGCAGAGTTTTTCCTGGTATGGTCCCAAAAATATGTATGCGCCGGCGGACACCTGGACAACCCTCGAACCCAATCAAGCCGAACCAAACTTATCCTAACCAAGCATATCATAACCTGTCTTACCCTAACTATCCTAATATCCAACCTGACCACTCCAGGTGGTATCCCAAGGTGGCAATATTTTATAGGCTGCAGCTAAAGAAACTGAACATTTTCTCGGCGTTTGCCAAAAACAAAAATTCTGCCACAAGTGGCAAATTTTGAGTTAATTTTGGCTGTAGGAAAATTTTAAGGACCACTCGGAAAATTTTTAAAGAAAACGCGTCTATACATCAAATACTTTGGACCTCACAGGAGGTCCTCGGCGGATTTTCGTCTCAGATTTGTCTGACA
>JASGXE010017713.1:0-33534 GCA_030068105.1 Sinentomon sp. SZTP_YWyxl
GTTTGACGTCTCATCCTTCAGGAGTCGAGGGACTTGGCCTCTGCCCCCTTTCAGCAGCACAACCAGGGGCACGAGGATGACCCTTCCAAGTACTGTCCTGGACCAACGTTGCTTTTGCTTTTCTCATGTTACCTTCGCAGTGGTTCTTGCATTGGGACACGGAAACCTCAGATGAATTAGACTTCCATCAGATTAAAGGCTACGACACTGCTCTGGAAATTCCTTATGAGCAGCGTATGCTGCATGACCCCGCATTGACTCCGTCTCCGGTAATCTCCTCACGGGAAACCCATCACACTTGACAAGAAACACTCTCAAATGTCTTCGCAGCTCCATGAAAGTTGACATAATTATCGCACATCAAGCATAACAAGCAAACCTTTTCAAGAAGGGCAATCATGAAGGAAAACATTTTCTGAATCAATGGGAGCGACCCGGAAACAATAAGATACTTGCAATTCGTACGTCGTTTGATCCCCTTTTCGGCCCATCATCATACTGCACAAATACACCTGACTCCCGACGGGACGACGCCGCGTTCTGTCATCGCGACTTGACAGCAACAAAACCGTATACTCCGTAAACCCGAGAGCCCGATGACAAGACACGAATTCAAAATCATGCAATTACTGTACACACTGTAGTGGCAGCCCGGCAGGGCCGGGCGCAGCCCGGCTAGTCATTTATAAAGTCAGTCAGTCGTGAATCAGGAAAGTTAATTTTATCGATGAAGAGTTCAGGACATCACAGTGTGAGAGGTTCATTTCAAATCCGCTGCAAAACAACTAGAAGCTTGGAGAAATTCCCCCAGACAATGTGCGGATCGTTTTACTGCATCTCAGTTCTCAATATTTCCATTTTTCATCCACATTGCCCAATTTGCTGTGAAAGGGAATTTGTAAACTTCTCCCAGCAGAATACTTTATTCATCCAAGGAAAGAAACACCAGAAAACTGACCAAACTACAAATAACCTTAATGCATGTGAACTTCCTCCGCTCGGGTCACGCGCTCATCAAACTCATGTCATGAGTTCCAGCATCCATCCAAAATCAATCTCACGATAGCATCAAAAAGAACGAATGGGTTTGAACCCAGAGAGGCAAGGAATGACTGCAATAATACTGGGAAAAAAGCAAGTCGCACAGAAACCCAGAAAAACACCCAGAGTGGGGGTTGGGCTGACTTGCACTCTCTGTTAGAGGCCCCTCATTATTACTCTCGGCACGATCACGATTTTAAAATTCGCCTGTGGAATTTTAGAGTGGCAAATTTTGTTTTTTGGGATGCATCATCACTCAGTGGAACTCACTTCCCACTACTTCCCAGAAATGTGTTCACAGGCCCGCTAATCCTGGCCACTTTTCGATCTCGATTTGAATCTTTGCGAGAGTCTGAGTTCGTTCCCTTTGGTATTCATGCCCTTTTACATTTTTTGCTTTTGCCTATAATTGCACATGCCTGCAATTGCATAACCATTTTTGTCATGTTTTTGATAGGAGGTAACTCCGAATAAAAAAATTGAATTGAAAAAGACTCACCACAGCGTACATAAAAAAACTATTTCCATTTGCGGAGTTCCAAAATTTCCGTCGATTTGTGCTCTGATACACATAATGATTCTTTCCGGAATACTGAGTGGAATGGAGCCGTGCTCCCATAGAATTATGAACTTCAGTCCCAGAAAAAAACAGGCAAAATTAGAGAAAATTGTGACACTTGTGAATGTGAGACGATAAATGGGTGAAATCTGAAAAAAAAATTATCTGTCAGAAAAAAAAAGAGAAAACTGGAATAGAGTATGTTACGGTATAACCCGATTGTGTAGTTTTGACGGTTTTATCTCCCTACCAGCGAGTCAACGTTTTGGATGCATCTAAAATGCTTCGTCTGAAACATCAACTCGCTAAGAGGTAAAATTGCCAAAAAAACCAGCCGGTAAGGGTAAAACCTTGTAATATGCATCTCAAGTTCCCACACCAAGGAAAATTAGCCTCAAGAGGTACTCGTAATCGAAACTGCAAAGAGGACTGATTGTACGAAGGGTAGAACTGAAGCCTCATTTCTTGTCAGGATCACCAAAACTCTGATCTCAGAAGGGATGACAAGCCAAGCGTAACATTTTTGTCATCTTTTTCCACCAGGTGTTGAAAAAAAGGTTTCTTGGCAGGATTACCAAAACTCTGATCTGACAAGGGATGACGAGCCAAGCGTAACATTTTTGTCATCTTATTCCTCCGGGTGTTGAAAAAAGCAATGGTTGGACTTCCGATTGGCTATTGCTACGAATGTAACGGCTTTTAAAAATTTATTCCTAAAGTGAGCATAAAATTGTCAGGCTAACTAACCACCTACATCCAAATTTCAATGAGCAAAAGCAATGCTTCCGAAACAAAGTGCGTTAAAATGATGACAATTCAAACACTGCGGCAATTCTAACACTGCTATTGTGAGCAATTTGTTCGATACGTTCGATACGCACACAAAATACACTCAAACGACAGAGGAGATGCAACTTTTACGCAGCACGTGGGATGACAAAAATGGGTTAAAAGGTCGCATGCAACCAAGACAAATTATGTAACAACGTTGTATTTCAGAATAATGTTGACAAACATACTTTTGTGACACAAAAATTAAACGATGATAACCAGAATTAGAATTAGAGGAATACGTCTTTTACTGATAAAAGCTCCACCTGTGGCGTTTTACCTCCTGCAGCAAAACATGTTTAAAACAGCCTCCAAATTTAACGTGACTTAGTTGCTGAAGCCTCTCGGACAAGAAAAAAAATATATTTATCCCAGAAGGCCCAGCAATTTGGGAGAAACATTTGGGGGCTATCTGAGTGTATCTGGTGAGTTCTAAATGTTTTTTTCTAAAAAGTGAACAATTGACAAAATGACAAAAATGACAATTCTGCACAATGTTAACCTCTGCACCCTTCTGCAATCCATGTGGCAGCATTCACCCCGAGGCTGTTTTCTCCCCCTGGAGAAACACATTGAATTTCAAGTAATGAAGAATAGTGGCGGCGGAATTAATGTACCCATATATTATGTGTTTTCCCATTTAATTGTTGCCTCCGAAACTTTTTTTCCTTTTTATTCTTCTGCAGGCGGCAGAAATTGAAGCCCCAGATTTCAACAAAGCGTTCTGGAGGTGTCAGATTTTGACCAAAGGGAATTTTCAATTTCTGCAGCATTTTGTTTTTGCCAAATTTTGAACAGCCACAATTTTACATGTATGAGTACATTAATTCCGCGGCCGCTTTACAGCAAGTAATTGGAAGTCCTGACCCACCCCCGCCCACATACGATAGCATTTTAGCACAATTTTAGCAACGAAATGCCCTTTCTTTCTTCAGGAATAGAAGCTGAGAGAGAATTCTACTTCAAAACATAAAGTAGGGAAAGGTGCTAATTAAAATATTCCAAGAAAAATCACTGATAATCTAGGAAAACAGGATCGACCGTAAGTGGCTTTAGTGGGGGGTGAAAGATGCTGCAAGACAATAGGCTGTTACAGATTGCAGTCACAAGGGAATACAACATGGCTTATGGGATGCAGCACAGGTGAAAAAAGTATAGCAGAATGCTAAAAGAGGAATATGGTTAGCATAGAGGGTTCTGTACAGCACGAATTGTGGGTGTACAGTTGACAGTACAATGCCAGGGAATTCAGCAGAATTTAAGAAGCGTCAAGTGTATTCAAGGGCAGAGAAGATTGAAGGGATTGAATCACTAGAGCTTATGTACAAGCTAAGATCAAAATGTCGAAACAAAGATTGTGGAAGAGGATGAAATCAAGACAAAAATACATCCACTTGAAAAGGAATCCCATTCAATTTGCCCGTCTGGCATGAGAAAAAAATAAAGAAAAACAAATGCAGAAGTTAAGTACCTACTGTATTTCTTTTGAGTATATTTTTGATAGAATGTTCCGATAGCAGCAGCCTATGCTGTTTTGAACTGTTGTTATCAGCTTCTCCAATTCTGCAATGTTATTCTTGACCGTCTCCAGTTAAGTGCTGTACTTAACCGGAAATGGTTCAGAATTGCAGAAATGCAGAAGCTGATAACAACAGTTCAAAACAGCATCGGCTGCTGCTCTCGGAACATTCTATCAAAACTTTGCGATTTTGAGGCAAATTTCGTGTTCTTGATGCTGAATTTCCATCTCGGGTGAGCAAGAAAAAGAAAAAAGGAAGCTTTCAATATTCCCTGGATTTTGAGGTTTTTCCTTTTACCCTCTCAATTCCATGGACTTTCCAGGTGCAAACTTGCAATTCCAATTTCAATGGATTTTCCAGGTGACCCTGTTATACGAAGAACACATCGCAACCTGCATCAATGGAACAGTGCATGAATGATAACAGAAGATCTGGAGGGAAAGTGACACCACAAGGTTCAAACACACTCCATTCAGAACCGGAATAAAAAGGACAATAGAAATGGAGGACAAAGAACGAATGCAATAATTATCATCCAATTTCATCAGTGAAAAAAACTAGCTTTCTTCTTCCCGCTTTGGGACGAATTCAAAGGACGTGACAAGCAGATCACCCTGTACTAAGTTTCTAAATTGTATATTTTGCACCCATGGTGCAAAGTTTTATCTAAATTATTATCAATCATCCATCAAACCTTAATTCAATACAAGACAGAATATGGAAGTACCAAGTATTTAAAAATGCTGAAAAATCCAGACTAATAAATACACGTTATTTTGATCCAACGTTCAGGGAGCTCAGTGTTTGCGAAGTAAAAATTCCCGACTATTCCATAGCCAAGAGAAGCAGGTTTCAGCCTCTCAACAAATTTCCGATTTTTATTTCCGACAAACGATAACTTAAATATCTGCCAAAAACTTCACCAACTTTCCCGCCGGTTTCTAAAATTCCCTGCCAATTCCATCACTTCCATTTTTCAAGTTCAAATTCCCTGAGAATTCCATGACTTTTCCATTTTGCCAAAAATTCACCTATACTTTTCCCTTTCCAGAGTTTTTGTCGACAGTTAACAGTTTATGCTGAGTGAATGTGGCAATGCACTTCCAGGTGTTGGACAGGAGTGCACGCAGTCAGCACCCCCACACGTTAGGACACTGTATCTGGGGATGTACCTGCTTCCAACATGTCCAAGACCTTGGTGGTGTGACGTGTATCACGACATGAAGAGCATATTAATTTGTGGCATCTTGCCAATTGGATTCAAGAGCCATTCTGGGGATTTCCGACTTTATATTGGAAAGACGAACCCCCCGAGTC
Source organism: Sinentomon sp. SZTP_YWyxl (assembly GCA_030068105.1). Classification (NCBI taxonomy): domain Eukaryota; kingdom Metazoa; phylum Arthropoda; class Protura; order Sinentomata; family Sinentomidae; genus Sinentomon; species Sinentomon sp. SZTP_YWyxl. Next base: position 5,269 of record JASGXE010017713.1, read on the forward strand.
ATTACTAAAGGAAGCGTTTGAATCAAGGCTCTCGAACTCAATCTGCCACGTTAAAACTAAAAGTTCTGTTTTTCTATGGACTGGGGAGACCAAAAACGTCCATGAAACCAGTGATCCACGGGTCACATTTACACTGGTGGCTGCACTCGAAAACTTTACTTGTATTGATGGCTGGAAAAGATCGATTGAAAATTTTGTTTTTCCCGTGGGCTTGTCAAACTATGACAAGTTCTTCCGACACAATTTTGAAAATTTTGTGCAGACGCCACGGACCCAATGATGCAAAATGCTCCACTGTTTTCGCAAGAAAATAAAATGAATTGTCAAAGCCTAAAAAGATGGCCAGCAGGAAGACCATATGTCCAGAATGCAGCACGAAATACAGTTCGTGTCACACGACACATTGTGACACAAAATGTTTTCCATTGAGTTCATTCGTCATAAAACATTCAAGGTAATTTACAAAAAATCTGGCACTGTTGGGTGCATTGAATATACTGCATTGCAGGATTGTACCATTGTATAGGGATGTGCACGCTGCAATATTGTACCATTGTCAAAACCTGTGCAGCCACAATTAATTGACAATGCGAATAATGTGCCAATAGTTGTCCCGATCAACGGAAACATTTGGTAACGTAACGATCATTCATCGCTGACATCGATGTCCGTCAATTCTCCAGTCATCCGTGTTGTTAAAATAGGCCCTTCTTCTTGCCTTTCTTGTCCTTGCCATCCAGCATTCTAGAAATAGGAAGGATTATGGGTAGGAACAGGATTAAAATATGCAGAGAAAAACACAAATTACGAGGCAATAACCCAGAGATTGCTCTTTATGGGCAAGTTCATTTTGCATTTTCTTTGTCAAAACAGTTTAATCTACTCCCCCCCCCCGATGCAGCTCCAGGCAACAGGTGACAACCCTCCTGCTCTAACCATCTTGAGACTCACTAACGTGTGGTCATGCACCATTAAAGATTTTGCACATCGATTCATTCATGTGCACGCTACAACCTTTTATGCAATTATTAGACCGAACAGAGAAACATGTCAAAAATGACCCAGTGTTTGGATCGAACTAACAGTGCATTGGCACGCATAGCTTGTAAAGTACCTACTTGTGAAGTACCTACGAAGTTACACTGAAGCATAGTTTTGAAGTGCCCACTGTTCGAAGTGCAACATGGCCATTTTTGGACATGCTGTCACATTGTGCTACGATTGTCAAGTTGTCCAAATTTCACACCATTTTGTCCTTTCTTCCAACCAGTATTTTATGGTGCATTGATCTGATTGTGGTTTTTGTCTGAGGAGTGTTACTGTCTGTGGTAATGTGTTTACGCGAAGAAAAAATGTCCCGGTTGACCCCAGTGCAAGACAAATGACTCTCGCCAACAATCAGCATCACAACAACCAATTCCACTCGAGTGAATCTTTTGTAACTAAGGGTAAGCTTGATGAATATCATGGGTAAATAAAACTCATTGTTGCATACAAATTTATCCACTTAAGTGGTTTTTTAAGCTGACACTGTACACAAATGACAAGGGGGATGCGTCAAAAGCACTAAACAACTAATGTGTGCTGGTCCCCTTGAATTTCCGAAAAACAAATGCCAGTGTGTTTATAATGATCAGTTGATATGTTGCTTTATTTTGATCTTAAAAATTGCCATTTTTCTGCACATGGTAAAGAGAAGAGATGTTCAGTACTGTGGCATAATTTTCAGCTGCTTCCTTCCTGACCTTGTTCATGAAAAGCGCTTCAAATTCCAATGGAAAACTAACTGATCTTTAATCAGACCTCTTCTCTGTGTTCCATACGACAGCATATCCGCCCACCAAGCTCGGTCAAATATTCTTAAAGTGAACTTTCAGGAAACACGAACATGAACTTCTGAAACACTTTTCGAAAATTTTGGGACAATTTTACGCGTCATTCTCACTCAAGGAAGTGTAGAGCCAATAACTTATCTCGAGAATATCTATTTCTCAGTGTGAGATCATTAACTTTTGTGAGTCAGCAATACTGATGCACTGAATGCATTGCATCAGGTCAGTTACCCAACAAGTTGCAGAAAGACTTGTCATTGTCAGCGAATTTATGAAACTAGATACAATTGTCAAAAAATCAAGTCCATCGTGCATTTACAATATGCGGGATGAAATCTTCCCATAACTCTGGATTGGGTGTATTTCGAATGAGCACCTCACTCGCCAGAATTGAATGCATTATTTTCACTCCTGTGATATCCTAAACATCAGACTACAAGGACAAAATGGAACAGGCGAAGGAACACATCGGATGCGGCTGTGAATCACCACCTGTGGGACGATCTGCTCCTGCGGCACCCCCTCCACAATATGCAAGACGAGACAGTCGATGTGTGATAAGATCGGGGATGGACATATCGAACAAAACAAGGCCTAACTACACAACTGGACTAAAAGCCAAGCCTTGCGTAACTGGACTAAAAGCCAAGCCTTGCGTAACAGCAGTCGCACTGCTGATGGTGCCAAGACATATTAATCTACAATTTTAAAATAAAGTGGTCTTAAATGCCCATTTTGAGGCAGGAATAAACACACCCACCAATGGATTTGTTTGAGGCTCGTAGAAGGCATTGATATTTGAAAAGAGCTGCTGTGCTTAACTTGCTCCATTTGTGGTGGAAATTAAGCACAACAGCTCTTTGCAAACACCCACCAATGTCAGCAAATATCTGCACACATCTGCAGCCCATCTTCGTTGGCACTAACTTTCAGTGTGAAGGTTGTCAACTCACACCGAGAGACAGAACAACAACTCATCAAAACAACATCACTGGTGCAAAGAGACAAGCTACCCCCACCCAAAGCAGACAGATTTTCGTCTGCTATAAACCAGGGTCACATTCAATGTTGTTCGAAGAAAGGTGAAAGGTTACGCTTTTTGCTTCTGCTGGTGCAAGACAGGAAAGGCATCCTCACTCTGAGAGTGCAAAATGATGAAAGCATTCTACATACATGCAGAAACACCTCACAGAAAAAGTAGCATGCTTGGGAGGGAATTGAGAACAGAGGCAGAAAAATTAAAAATTCCAAGGCGGATATTTTACTTGAGATAATAACGGAGTACTTTATTGATTTTATGTCTTTAAGTGAGGCAAAATAATCGTCGAATTTAAAAAAAAAGGAAAACATACAGAAAAGATAAAATAATATGCTTTGAGATCTACAATCCTTGTACATTTATGGTGTTTTATTGTTATTAATAAATTTTTGGTTCGGAGATCTAAAATAGACCACCACCACCACGAGAACAAACCCATCACGGTTGAACGAATTTTTTGAGACAAGAACATTCCAAGAGTTGTCTCGGTTTTCGTGGGCTTTCAATTCAGTTTTTCCAGGGTTGCTAAAAGCTTCGTACGCCTGCACCCAACTCACAATGGCATGGGGAAAAGGCGCTGGTCGCACGGTGCCCACAGACCCTGAGGTAGGGTGAGCACTGGCAAGGATCCAAGTGGCGGAACGCCTTGTTAGGGGTTTGTGTGGCGAAGCCCCCCCGGAAGTCAAAGATGTATTCCAAAAATGCATCCTAAAAGGTGCTCCCAGTGCCTACAAAAATATACCGTAATGCAACCAGAGAACATCGCAGAAGAGAAATTATTATGTCTCATAAACCACATCATGGGAAACTTCAAAGAATCATCATTCAATTTGAAGTCTTATGGTTAAAATTCATATGCGACTGGGAAATGGGATGATTAAGAAATAAATTTTGCTGCTTTGTCCTCAATGTGCACTGTCCAATATTTTCAACTGGTGAGTGGCGAAAAAATGTGCAGGGCGTCGTGGGCGCAGCTTCAGCAGGGTTGAACAAGGTGAATCCAAAGAACGGCATGCATGCAGTCCACCAAAAAGTCAATAAAATATTGAATTTTTCTGTGAATGTTGGACAAAAAATTGGAGTTTCTTAGACAAGAAACATGCAAAATTCGGGGAATATGTGGAAATTTTATGAAGTTATTGCCACCTTGAGCAAATGTCCATTCCTCTTGACAGAGAAAAATAAAGGAAGCAACATGGATGCATTAGTGAGTGGCCAAATGCCTGCGTCATGGCCAAATGGGTGGAGTACCAGACAAGGAGAGCACCCAGTACAACAGGAAAATTTTGATTTACTCAGAAAGTAAAGTTGTAAAATTTCCAAAAGTACGCATGAAAGAACTTCAAGAAGTTACAACCAATGTATCACTGGGCTGGGACGAGTGAGAAATAGTTTCTAGATATTTTCTTCAGCTTCCGAAACTGAAGACATTTTTGAATTTTACTGGTTATTTTGGACGAGGAATTGATATTTCTTCGCAAAAATCCTAACAGAAAGATTGTTTAATTGCGCTGACTTCCAATTTTTTGAAAATTCCCATTTTTCTCCCAAGTTTCTCCAAGTTTCTCCATATTCCCAAGTTTTTCAGGTTTCTCAGGGTATTTTCCAAAATTCTCAGTTTTCCTTCCATGTTTCGCGAGGTGTCACCAAAAATGCTAGAGTATTTCCAAAAAATAAAAATCCCGAAAAAAATCACCGAGTACATTGGCCAGAAATCATAAAAAGGTAAAAAATGTTCAGAAAAGGTGTCTTCCAATATAATTTTAGCCATCCGGCATGCCACATTGGGCTTCCGAATTTTGCCCACTCAGCATTCAGTGGGAGCCCAGTGAGGGAGTTTTATCTCATGGCGACCTTGATGGCACTGACCTCAGTTTTCACTCTTCCATGGAGTCGGGTGATGTTTTTTTGAGTTGCATGATTTGCGGATGACTTCAGCTGCATCCAAAAACATACAAAAAGGATGACTTCAGCTGCATCCAAAAACATACAAAAAGGATGACTTCAGCTGCATCCAAAAACATACAAAAAGGATGACTTCAGCTGCATCCAAAAACATACAAAAAGGATGACTTCAGCTGCATCCAAAAACATACAAAAACGTTGACACCAAAAACACCAGCTAAAAATAGGCCAACACAGATGGTGCCTCTCAATTCAGGTGTTGCAGCAGAACTGAAACGATCAATGAAGAAAGAGGTTAATGTGACAGAGTGCAAACTAAACAACCATCAAGCAGCAAAACACTCACTGCTTTAAATAACAAATTATCAAACTGTGCGAAACTATTCAGAAACTAACGTATCATTTCATCAATCAATCACTCAGATATCCAGGATATTACTGTAACAGTCAAGGCACAGTGGAAGGAAAGCTAAGAGTCAAGAGACGAAACCAAAATCGGGTAAATGCATCCACAGAAGCACATCAAGATTTATATCTGTGGCTGTACAGTGGCGACATCATTCATTTACCCACATGTTGTTCTTCCCACTTTTGTTGCACAGAAGGAATTTTCTTTGCTTTTCTCTCTTACGCAGGAAATAGAAATAACAGCATGAGATTGCACATTTTTTTTGCAAATTGCTACTTGGAACTCCATAGATTGTTAGAAACTTTACTGTTGGCCATTCATTGGCCATGATCATTGAATATCTAAAAAGTTGAATTTTACATTGAATATCTAAAAAAAGTTGAACTTTACATTGAATATCTGCATTCTTTGTACTGAATATCTTCAGAGTGGATATACAGGGTGATTCAAAAAAAACCAAAGTGAAAATGTAAGTTTATATTCGTTGGCGTTTGCTTGCTTTTAAATTGATTTTTCTTTGTTCATATTTTTGGCCAGGCAAGTTCGTTGCCCAATATCATGCTGCTGATGTTTGTGAAGCACAGATAACTGGCAGTTATGGTGCAATTTAGTGACATCAGAGCGCTTTCATGGTGGAGCTTTTATTTCCGTAGTTATCTCCATGGACGTAATGGTGGCGCCAGTTTATCCTGTGTCAAAGAAGCATTTGTTGAGTGTTTCCACAAATTCGTTCCGGCTGATTTGTGCATCTATGAACTGGTTGCGAATTAAAGAAACACGCAGGCTCCGTTCAAACCCCAACAGAAGCCGCTCAGATCGGCCGAGGACTGCCAGAACCAAAGAACGAATTATTGTTGAAGCTGTGAGGCGCGTCGAGGAAGAGCCTAGAATAAACTCAGGAAATGGAGGTATTCTTTTCAAGTTTGCAACGCTTGCTGAAGAACTTCATGCCTTTTCATTGTTGTATTCACTCTCATCAGAGCAGGCTCTGAAGTTGATTTTGGACAAAGATTACAATAATTTCGCAATCGCATGAACATGACATTAATCTGAGAACCAGATGTTTGCGCAATCAGAGCGACATCATTTTTCTTGCGCTGCCATTATTTGAGTGGAGTGGCCACTCGAATCGCCAAACATCAGCCTGGGGTTCTGTTCTGTTTTTGTGGAAGCGTTCAACAAAAGCTTCTTTGTCCAAGAATAATAAACAAGCGCCTCCATTAGGCCTACATCCATGGGCGTAACTGCAGAATTAAATCTCCGGTAAGAACCCGCGATGTCACTAAATTGCCCCATAGCTGGTAATTATCTGTGCTTCACAAACACCAGCAAATGATATTGGCTGACAAACTGTCCTGGGCAACAAGATAAACAATGCAAAAACCATTCAAACAGCATGCAAACACCGAGAAAAATAAACTTGCATTTCACTTTGGTTTTTTATGAATCACCCTGTACTTTAAACTATCTTCAGTCCATAGAACCTCATTTCAACCCATTTCAACGTTTCTTTTATGTGAAAAGTGAACAAAATTCCATCGCCAATGTGCAAGTCTGGCACAACCAATGACAATGCACAAAACCACATTGGTTTATTGAAATACTGACACGGTTTAACAACATGCCAACCCCCATGCCCCCTTTCTACTGGTCTCCTCTTTCCCACATGATTCATAAACAAGCCACATTTTTTTTTTTTTTTTTTTGAGGAGTGGGTTGTATCATGGAGAGAGCATCCCTTATGCATGACGACATTTTCAGCAAATACATCCCTAAAATGGTTGAAGTGTGCCAGAAAAGGGAAAAATGGACAAAAATGGTCACAAAGAAGGGAACAATCAAAATAGATTAAGTGTGTCAGAAAAAAAGAAAAATGGATGAAAATGTGTCAAAGAAAGGAACAACCAAAATGGATGAAGTGTGTCAGAAAAAGGAAAAATGGACGAAATGTGTCAAGAAAGGAACGAGTATGGCTAGAAAAAAAGAGGATTATGCGTGAAAACAACTTGCAATTTTTTTGTTAAAAATGAGAGATGGCAATGCAAATGAAGCAACTGAGATCAGATCGCAAAAATTGAAAAGAACAAAAAGCAACAATCTGCAGGAAAATCCATTTCGTGTGCCGAAGCCACTTTGTCAGAGGAGAAATGGGATAAATACAACGATTGGAAAAAAATGCTGTTCAAGAAGTTTGAAATGTTGGTCTTACGCTTGAATTAGATAGGTTTTGGCAGGTCAACAATATTCTGGGAGGATAGCATCCACCAGAAGAAAATTCAGCTATAGAGGCATAGAGACCAAGATAAAATTGCCAGCGATTCAACAATGAAACTGACCAAAGGAAATGAGATATTATCCACAGAAAACAATATTGGGATATTATCAACCGCAGGCAATGGTAATATTGTCAACCAAAGGCAATGGGGATGTTGATACCATGGGATTTTTTCCTATCAACCAATGCCAAACACTTTTCTGTGACAAAGTTGTGAGCCAGGAAAATACTGAAGTTATAAAGTTGCAACAGACACCTCAGTTATCATTTGAGGCGTCTAATTGGTTGACCACAACTGTTGGATCCCCACAATGCCAAAAATGCTTCCCACTTTAACCACATCTTGAACCCACACACCTCAAATGACATCGTTTCCAAGTGATTTAGGAAAATCATTAGCAAGGATTTCTCAAGGCTTTTCAATGCTTTCTTTTAGTGGCAAAAGTGACCGTAGGCCACAAAAGTGCGGTCTGTGGTGGCTCCCCAAGCAGGATTCCAAGGGACTGAGCTCCTGGCTAGTGGTTTGGGAGACACACGGCCGTATGCACCAAAGTCACTATCTCTAACCCTTACCCTAAGCTTGAAAAAAGTCAATTCCACATTCAGATGCACCTTTCTCAATGATGGAAAAGGAATACTGTTGCGCATCGAAATCAAATTTTCCAACAGAGTTCGATACAAAAAAATTTTTATGAAAGAAATCTGTCGCAAATTTTGATTTCTGTGCGCAACAGTATTCCTTTTCCATCATTGAGAAAGTTGCATCTGAACATGGAATTGACTTTTTTCAAGCTTAGGGTTAGGGTTTGGTTTAGTGGCTTTGGTGCATACTGCCGACAGCCTCTCAAAGTCCAAAGCTATATAACAAGGAACTGGTTCTCCGAATACTGGCGGATGATAATTTTCAAGAGTTTACCAAAGAAAATCATAAAATTCAAGTTTTTCCCAGGTTTTACGAGGCCCATTTATGGAAATCTACGGTTTTCCAGGTGTCACGGTTCATATGAGAACCCATAGATTTCCAAGCAGTGACGATAAGATTTGTTTTGGATGCGGCCTTTCAAATGACAAGATTCTTGGAGCAGGGCGAGATGCATAAGAGAGAGAGGGAGGGTAGCACATGAAAACAGCATCGTGTTAAACTTTCATGGCAAATACGACACACAAGTCGAGTAGACACAAGTCAATAACAGCTGCATGTAAAAGCAATGAAAATAATGGAACTGTATGGCAATACAACAAAAAAAAAGGATGGCAGAAACAGAATTTACAAATCCGTGAAGTCAAATTAAACAACTGTATTTTTCAAACAATGAAATGTGTTTTAAAGTCCAGAAATTGAAAAATGGTGTGTGCAGACAATAGCTGCAACAAGTGGCAAAGTTAGTCAAAAGTGAAATGTTTGTTTCCATGTCACAAATGTTCATTGCCATTTAGTGTGTCCTCGTGTATTTTAAATCACAGGGATAACTACAACACAGTTGACATTACAGCAGAGGTCAGGTGCGACTCATGACCATGTCATGTTGGTTCAAGACAGCCTACACGAGCAATCATTGCATGCCACCCTGGCTTAGATAAGTAACCAACTAGGCAAAATCATGTCACTGTGGTTTACATTCTGCCGTTTGTGGCCTCTCTGGAACAGGCTTTGGTTTGATGCTCAGCGACCACTGTCTCCGGAGGAAAGTTCCCCGCTTTGGTGGCTGGCTCTCCAAGCTTCTGGTTATGGATGGGTCTTCAGATTGGAGAGAAGAAATCGTCCTGAAAAGTCATATATTGTGATAAATGCAAGCAATTGATCATTCAACAGCAAACATAAACTGCCTGGTTGAGCTAACTTTTGGCATAGAAAAATCGTTGCAGTGATCTTGGCTGATTAATTTTTATCGCCGCATGTTCATTTGCATTCTGCAGTTGCTCAATCGGCACTGGCCTCACACCATCCAGTTGTCTGCGGCAATGGCAGGACGAACGCAGTGGGAAAGGTGTTGGCCAGCCAGACGTTGCCCGCACCAACTGCGAGCTCAGGCACAGCGCTGTGCAGTTAGCGAGGATGCCAAAAGTTAACAGGACCACACTGTCTGCAAGGTACAATAATTACAAGGGAGACTATGCCAAAAATTAACAGGACCACACTATCTACATGGTAAAATAATAAATTTTCTGCTGAATGAAGTCTCGGGAAAAGGACAAACGCATGCATCATTTCTCGGAGAAGAGAGTTGCCGAGGCATTGGATAAAACCCAATTAGATGCATCTCCACGCCAGCACTGTGCCAGAGTGCAAAAATGTGGCAAATAATGGCAACAGTCATTCACATGGCAGATGCTTTTGTGCCAAAAAATGAGCCAGACTGCAAGATTTCATGGATTTTAGCCAGAAGGTCCTTGGGAATTTATTCCGGGGGAAATTCAGAAAAAAATTCCGAAATGGACCTTTGCACATGACAAGTGCCACAGACACAACAGCACTCTTGCAATTTTCTCGGAGCATTGCTCCTCAGAAGTGTAAATTCTCCAGGTCTTTCTCTCAGTTGCTAGTTATTGGTAGTAGGAGTTTGAGTACTCAGTCCAGTAATGCTGGAGCAAATCGCCCTTCCAGCTAAACTGTCCTGTGAAGTCAAGCAACCAAGGATCAGAACAAAAATATTTGCAGGAAACAGCAACCACATGTTTGTCCATCGATTTACTACAAACAATGGAAAATTAGCTTCTGTGAATCTAAAATGTTCCAGAGAGATCTATGTTTTTCATCCCAAAAATGAACTACAATAAAAATCAAAGGCACGTTCTCGAATACACAGTCCCTAATCACCTCTCAAAAATGTTATTATGCTTTTGGATGCTTCAAAGCTGCCTTGAGCATTCGAATCAAAGCTTGAAAATACAAGTTTATAAGTTTTTTCCTTCACATCTGGAAAATGCAACAAAAAGATGTTGCAGGTGGCAAGCAAAACAGACGCCATGTTCCAAAAAATGCACCCCTTAATGTTTGAATGACCTTCAGCACAGCAATCGAGGGACAAATGATACTTCTACTTCCAACACCCAGTAGACACAATCACGAAAGTCCACAAAACCAAATTCAAAAAGGATGAGAAGCAGTCAAAAACCACGATAAGATTTAACATTATAAAAAATAAAAAAAACCTAGCATTCAGACAAGAAAGCGAAGTCAGGCTAACGATGATGGTTATACAGAGATAGGTAAGAATAGAGCAAACTTAGGTTAGAATAGAGCAAATTTATGGTGATATAGGACAGAAAAGGTCAAGAGGTCAATTAGTCCCTTGGGAATAAAAAACTTAATGGACAAACAAACATTCCCTCACAAAAGCCATTAAGCCCATTAAGAATAAGGAAATCAATTAATTGTGGTTAGACGAGAGGAAGGGAGTGGCAGAGAGTGCTTTCTGGTGATATTTAGGATAAGTAGGTATGCAGTAAAGCAGAGCTTTGATCATCATTAACCTTTAAAAGATCCTTGGATTCAGGGGGCGTGAAATGACCAAACAACAAATTAGAATTGGCTGGTCCGTCTATTCTGTTTCACATTCTGCAAATCTCTTAGCCAAATAGATTTCACAGTGTGTCCCTCAATTCCTTATCCAAGGCACTTGAATTGATATACATTCCTTACCAAAAGTTTTAGAACATAGGAGCTGGGTTTTAACTCGGGGGCCATTTAGATAGAATACATGGCTTCCTACACTGCAAAACATCATATCACTCGTATAATTTGTGAAGTTGCATCAACCCTGTTGAAATTAGGTGGCCCCTTAATTAGAATTCAAAATTTCTCAAAATTTCTCCTGTGTTCGGAGACATTTGGTAGACTCTGCTCTGAAAATGCTCCTTTTGACAGACACACAAGCTTTCCACGCTTTGAATGACTCCGACACATGACACACAACGACACACGTGTTACTGATGTGCCATCGTCACGTGGAGTCACTCCTGAAGCTCTTCCGAGATTTTTGGATACCAGGGAAAGGGAAACTAAAATTGTGGGGCAGGAATTTTGGGATGCATTGTATGGACCCAGTCTTATGCGGATATGACAACGGATATACGTATAACTAGCAAAATGCCCTCAAAAATGCCCAATTTCATGAAGGATACAGGATTTTTCAGGTAATCGGGGAAAGATGTTCATTGATGGTGTGAGCGGTGTCTGCAATGATTTCAGCATGTCCATGCAAATAAAATATGGCAAAAAACATTATTTTATCCTCTGTGTCGGCACTTCCGTCAATCACTCCCAACCCCAATGGAATTGCTTTGCCCTAGCAATATTTACTAAGAAAAACAGGTAAAAGGTTTTGTGCCCTTTTGACTGAAAAGGTCCTCATTTCGATTTGAAGGTGAAAATGAAGAAAAGTCCACAGGTTTCATTCTCAAAAGTCACTGTTGCCACTTGCCACATGAAATTTGACCCTGCACACCCATCAGTACAAGGTCAAATGAACTCCTGTAAGAGCAATAAAATTGAATCCGTTTTTAATTTATACCCAATTCTCCCGGAGATTTTCAGTCAATAACGTGTAGAGCAAAAAATTGATCACATTTCGTTTGAAATAACCCGATTCAGAATGACTCTTGCCTCTACAGGGTGTGGCAAAAGTAACCAAACACCTGATTCTCTCATGTCAACAGGTGCCTGAGTTGTGGCACACTGGTGCTGTCAGCCCAGAAACTCTGGCACCTTGGAATGAGTTTCCTTGTGTGGTAACAGGGTTCTCTTCTACTGGCGTTTAAATTGATATGTGTTCAAATGGAGGATGTTGGTGTGGAGTTGAACGCAAGTGGAGGTGGTGTTGATTGATATCTCTAACAAGTGTTGAATGGCCGATCCCTACCTGAATGGAAGGATGCCACCTATGCATTGGATGCTCTTGACGGGACACCAAGCCTGCTCAAGTGCCAGACTTAAACAAGAATTCTAAGATTCTTTTGGGGGTTCCACACCACTGATTACCTCGTATTGCTGGACAACAGTGGAGCCTCCAGTTTGAACGTCTGCTATTCTTACCAATATCCTCAGGGCCAAGTTGACCTCAGGCAGCCATGGACGCATATTAGAATAAAAACCCTCAACCGACCAGAGAGATCAGAGACTTAATTAACGTGTCTCTTTCTCATGGCGTCGGTAAACGAGATTGAGGTGTTGTTCTGCCCAGTTATGAGGCCTGCCAATCATTTGGATTCCGCTTGGTTGGTTAGTTTAGATTAGGTCAGGCTGGGCTAGGCTAACCTAACTTCCCTGGACAAATGACATGAGTTAACTGGAATTATCAGGCGGGAGAGATTGACCGACCAACACCTGTATCAGACACCAGCCCACCTTCACAAAACACTTCACACAAACAGCCTCCAATTGAACAGCACCTACCAAACGCCAGAACCAGACATAAAATCACCGTTACCACACAAGGAGATCCATCCCAATGTGCCTTTATTTCTGGGCTGGCAGGTTCCGGCATGCCAAAACCTCTGGCAGCTGTTGAACATGAGATATGCAGGTGTTCGGTTACTTCTGCCACACCCTGTATAACAAGATTGTCGTCATCTTTCTCTGCCCAAGACACAGGGAATTGTGATCGAACATGTGCATTCAAAAACATTGATAAGCGTGTGTTTAAGCCAATCACCAGGCATCGAGCAATTAAAATCCACACAAAGCTGAACTGTGCATCGGAGTGCAAAATGGAAATCAAAAAAATCAGTAACGAAAAACAACAATGTGTCCCGAATGATAAACTGTTTTATGAGAACAAAATAAAATGATAACATAATGGCAAAATGACAATAAACAGTAAACAAGCAATGTGCAAGTGGCAAATGCTTGAAAAGGTGAAATAGTTGTCGGCAAACTAACTTCATTTGTCATTTTTCATTTTGCCAACTCCATTCACAAAACAAATGGAGTTTGGATGGACAGCATATGGCGGGAATGCACCTAGTTCTTATGTACTTTTGTTCCAATGGCGTTCAGTCCAAACATTGGAACGTGTTAAAACCACACGAACTTGTAATCATTTGAGCTTTGTCGTTCGAACTTAAAACCATGCTGATCAAATGCCGTTGCCGTTCGGACTTAACTCATTTGAACCTGATGCCGTTCGGGCAAAAGTACATTCGCCCTCAAATTCAATCGGTTCATTTCCAATCCCAGAATGTGACCATTTTCTTCTTGTTTCATTAGTGTTTTTTTTTCTCCAGAAAAGAAAACGCAAGCAGGAAAAATAGGAGGGTTAAAATCCGATTTACTAGCCACATTTCGCACATACACCTTGTTTTCGGAGCGAGGTCTGCAGTTTGTCTTTCATTTTCTCAATTATAAAAACTGACCAAACTACTTCTATTGATGACAACTTATTACATGTCCACCTATTGCTTGTTGTCAACTCATGGCTTGGTGTCTGCCTTTTTGGTCAACAACAAAACGTCCAAGAAATTGGCCACTACAAATGCAGCCGTGAAGTTTATCCAAAAAGAGCGCCCCAATAACTGATAAAAACTTTAATATCTGCTTGATTTGAATTCAAAAAGAACCTGCTGGTAAAATTGTAAGAAAAATACACTTTCCAAGACACCTTGAAACATTTTGAAAAAAATGTTGTTTGCAATGATGGATGCTGGCAAAGAGATTTCACATTAACATCTAAAAGTATCTCACAAATTGCATATTGCTGGAAGCACCCATTCTGAGATACTCGCATGTGTGCAGGAATGCGTGTGCCAAAGAATGGAAACTGCGATTTTTGAGACTACCAACGTGAAAAGAACGCCCATGGCATTGGCTAGTCTTTGAAAACAAATGATCTCCACAGGAACACAACATAATCACAACCTCGAAGAATAATACAGGCTTGCTGACAAAATCTCCGGCATTAGACACACAGCAGAAATACACAACATTAGTTGCTAATGTTAGAGGCAGACAGCAAATTTCATTAAGTGTTGAGGTCTACACTGGAATTGCTCAATGTTAAGCTGTATACTTTTTAATTTTAATGCACAACTTCTACACTGAAAAGCAAGTGGAGAACAGTCTCACGAGCTCCAAGATAAAAAATGATCAGAGCAGAGAAATAGGCCAGACACATTCATATTTCTCCCCTGGGTGGTGTTTGGGGTAACAAAACACCAGGAAACCGTAAGCAACTTCCCACATACAACCAGGCAAAAGGAGAAGCAGAAGTACTGTGCACAAAAATGAAAACCCATACTAAACTGAGAGAGTAGTTTTATCAAACTTAGAAATTCAACTCAGAAATTAGAGAAAGTCGAAAATCTAAGATTAACGCTAGCAATGCCAAGTCGGTGCCGGGTTGCACAAAGGGATAGTTTTGCCAGTAAAATGTCATTCTGGAACTTTCAGACCTGTGCTTCCAAAAGTATGTCACACAAAAAATCAGAAATATGATAAAAATAAGGGGGTGGTACCAGTTGGCACAGCCTTTGCGTTTGCTTTCAGGTTTTGAGAGGTTGAATGAAAGTAGCCAAGCCTGGCCGATTGGCACAATGCACAAAAATCAGCTGTTTTTTCTTTTTTAATTTGATGTTTCCGAACGAATGAAAGAAGAAGCCGTCTCTGAAAGTCCAAATGATGATACGTGTGACAAACTTGTGCCAAGTGGCACAAAGAGGTCATTCTCCCAGAAAAGTTGGCATAGATCAGCTCAATGGAATCCTGGATTGCCAGGGTCAAGTTTGGGGAATTCTGTTGTCAAAAATAGTGCGTGAACAAGGCTTCCCACCAGCATGAATTCCAGTGATTTCAAGTGCACCCAAATTTAAGTGCAAGAATCACAAAAATGCAAGCGTTTGCTGCCAAGCAGTTACAAATTTAGAACTATTTTTTGTTTTTAAGAAAGTTTGGAATCAGGGTACAAACTCGAAACGCAGTAACCTAAAAAGTATCGGTCAGCATTCGAGACAAAAATGAAATTTATGGAATGCCAACAATTTTGTTGTGATAAAGCCGAAGAGGAAAAGGACAAAAATCTAAAGGAAAGAGCAAGACATCAGTATGAGATTACAATGTCAACATAGCACCTCATTTTGTAAGTGTCCATTTGGGACCAAGGTCAATTACCTACACCACAAAACAGGATCAAGTTATCTACACAAGACAATGTGTTCACAACAAATTTCCTCTAGTACTTAGGCTTTCTAGCTTCGCATCGATATTTTTCACAACTGTGGATCGAAAATAACCCAGATAAAACAAACAAGATTTTGAGAGGCAAGCATGATCTGCAAGTTGGGAAGTGAAAAAAGCCTTCCCTTATTGAAATGATGTCAATGAAATAATGTCCAACATGAATCATAGAAAAAGCTGGTAATTCTAACCAGGTCGTTCAAAAACATTGTGAAGGTGGAACAAAGGGTTCACCTGATGTGGGACTTGGGGGGTATAAATGCATAAATGAGTTTTTTTTGTGGTTTTCAATTCGTGGGAGAAAGGCCCATCCCCGGACATTGTGGCAAGCATGTCTTTTAGAACATCCTTGCACCAGCTCGGCCCAAATGTAACCTTTTTGGCCCAGTTCGTTCCTCATTTGGCAAAAAACTGCACGCATAAGACCAGAGCGAGGCAAAAGGGCTTATATTCAGTGTGCCTTGTTCTTACACTCATTGTGGCCAAGAGACAAACACTAGACCGCTTTGCGCATATTTCATTACACAAATGGCACTAAATTTTTGAAAAAAAAAATTCCAACTTTTCCCCGACTGGTTTGGACTCCCCCTCCCCTAACACGAACCACAAACCACCGCTTAAAACGAGATTGCCCTAACCCATCTAAACAAAGCAAGTGAAAAGATGACATAGCTGAGCCACTTGCGAACACCCTTCAATGCCAGAGATTTTGTTCCACATGTGGGCACCATGCATTTGGACAAAATGCCCGACTTCTAGAAAAATTCATTAAAATTAAGAATTCACTGACAAATCCCCAACTTTTGAAGTTCAACTGAAATTCTTCTGCTTTTCCGGGTATTCATGTTTTTCCTGCACACTATTCATGCCATCCACGGCTGCCACATTATGAACGCCGCAAAATATTGTGTTGCAGGCAGGGAGACACCCTCAAAATATGAACATGATAACAAAACACAGGAACATTAGAACAGATGCATGATGGTGACGGATTAGCAGTGCTTGGAGTTCAGATAAGAGAGTGGCGGCGTGCGTGCGATGCATCAACACCAGTTCCAAGCACAATCAAATCAGCCCTGTTCAAATCAGTAAAGAATACCGAATTGAAACAAAGAAATCAAGTTTTTAAACCAAACGGGACCTTTATGTGCGATAAAATCATAGCTAAAATGGGAACAGCGACAGAGAAACATGCATGGCAGCAATGAAGCAATATCTGTGATGTGGCTAGCTGGAGTTCATTGGAAATGGGAGCTCATGGAAAAAATGGAATAACTTTTACAATTTTCATATCCTTTCATTTCCAGGGAAATGAAAAATGAAAGGAAATGAAATTTGGATGGAAATTGCATTATACGTAATTTGAAGTGAAAGGCGAGTTTACAGACACCAGCAAAAGGTGTCCCCCATCATCACACGTATTCAGCGCTGTAATTGGATGATAGTTCACAACAGAGTAGCAAAAATGGATCGCTAACCATTCGTAAATGTTGTGAATGGCAAAGTTGTGTTTGAATAGCCCCACGTCTGCCTGCAGGTGCAATTTTGATGCACAATACTTACAAATGGTTGGCGGCCTATTTGTTGCGCTGATGTTAACTGTGTTTCCCATTTGCAGCGCCCACGTGCAACAATTGGATGGTATTCAATGAGGTAAAATGACGCAGTGTCGACACAGCCCAAAAATCTGGTCTGCACATGTAATTGCCATGGTGAAATGGAATGAGGTTGGGAGCAAGCTCATTTTTCGATTTTTATCAGACTTTAGATTTTTTAACAGATTATGAGAAAAATAATGCAGCCTCATGCGAACAAGAATTGCATGGAAAATGGAATTGGAATGTCTTCAAGGGTGAAAAATAGCAATTTATTCTGTCCATGGTAAAAAAGTAGTGACATGATTCTAATTGAAATGAATTGAACAAATCGTTTCTTGGCAGCAAAATCGAGTGAATAAACACCTAAAGCACGGATTACAAATGTATGTATCAGTGGTTATTTTTTTCATGGAAATGCTTAAGCTGGAAATGCAAGCGCAAAGATATGCATCTGTGTGCGAATGAGCTCCATAGATTGTCTCCATTATTCAAAATCAGCTTCAGCCCCTGTTTATAGAAGCCTGGGTGAGACAATGCCAGCGCATGATCTCTTTAGTTAAAAGTTAGACTTTCCATTAAAATGGAGTGGAGTTCCCTTCAGGCGACTTTTCTTTAGGTCACACTCAACTTATGAGTAATTGTGAAGATGACATGATTTCTGCCTCATCACTCGTCTTTACTTTTCTTTCCTGCAGATTCACCAAATCATTGCAACTTGGAGAAAACATCCACCAATGTTTTTTTTTTTGGATGTTTTCTCCCTCAAAGATGTTCTGATTTTATATGCCTGATCATGAATAGGTTAAAGGTGGACGACACGGATGGTGGGGATGGAAAGTCGAATGAGGTAGGTAATGTAATGTCCCAGCAGTGAAACTCAAGGAGTTAGATCAGTCCTCAGTTGGGATTGGGATTAGACACTCGTGAGTGGAACAGCGATGCGTCTTTTAACATTTTAATTAATTTTATTTGATGTTAACTTGCATGGGCTAGACCCTGGTGCAAATCAGCAAGACAATGAGGGATAGAGCATAGATAAATATGAATGCACTGACCTCAGGTTGCATCAATGCAATTTGTTGCATAACGATAAAGACAGTCATAGCATCTCATGTTGTTCGGTCAACTATAACCCCACATTCTTTCAAAAGTAGCCACATTGATATCTTCACCATTCCCAAAGACACTAGGATGTAGCAGATTCCACTCATTGACAGTTCAAGTCAGAAACGAATTTAATCCAACGTCCTTGCAACAGATTTGTGCTCTGAGCTTAAAATCATGATCATCATGCCTCCCCACGAAGCTTGCAGGAGCAAAAAACTCTTTCAAATTCCTGACCAACTACCACAATTATTTAATCCAAGAAATAAATCACCCAGACCTGAGATTTTTCTGTGTGAAGTCAGGGAATTCCACTCAATGTTTTCCGACCAACATGGCACACAACCCAATGGTGCAAATTTACCACACACAAAGCAAGCAGCCTTTCATTGGATTCTCTCCAATTTTTCAATTAAATTCACATGGTACGGGTCCCAGACAGATGAAGCGTATTCTAACAAGGAACATTCTAACGAAAAATATACTTTCTCCTTAGTTGGCTCATTTGCTCCATAGCTGTGCATCGAATATAGAAAGGGTCGAATATTTTGTTTCCAGTTCAAGTTTTAGGTGAGAGTGACTCCCGGAACTGGCTCTGGAAAGCGACTCCAGAGCCAGTACTCGTGTAGATAAGGGCTAACTTAACTACTAAAACAGATGGCTACACACCTTTGCATAAGACTGCTGCATCAGCGTAATATCCCTTCAGGGCAGTCACGTGACGACAGCCCTAAAAAAACTTTCTGCACATTCGGCAAAAATAAAAAACCCCCAATGTCAAACAGCAATGACCTGAAAAACTGCAAACGATATGACGAAAATATGGAAGTCAGTTTGGGAATGAAAGAATAAACAGGGAATGAAAGAGGGGCAAGAGATCGAGGACACTGCAGGTGGAGTGGACTTGCAAACGTGATTTGTCTTATCTTCCAGATTCTCAGCCAGGGGGATCTGCCTTCAGTTCTCCACTGGAGCTCCATCGCAAATGCTGCTTTAAACCCATTTCAGATGTTGGGGATGCCGCTGTGCAAAGACAACCTCAAAATACAGCAACACAAAGCGTGATCTTTAAAGCATCAGCTGGCCCATGCAAGCACCAAATTTGATTTTTTGATGTCCTGCCCCATTTCCAAGGACCTGACATCTTGCATCCTTGAACTTCCTGCAACTCGACAATCCAAGCTGGACCAATCTATGGGCCCAAATTATGGCATTTTCATAACTTTATTCCTTGTAAACAAGAGCATGCGCAGTGAATTCCTGATCCGACACTAGTTCTGATTCCCACTAGTGCAACCATTATTAACCCGCTATAAATTGTAGAATGATTGATAGTGACTCAATAATGTGGCCTTAAAGCACAGGTTCTAGTTCTGGAAGAACAAAAAAGCCAACTCATGCAAGCACCACACTGAAATAGTTCACGCCGGAAGCCAGTACCAAGAATACCAGTGCCGGAAGCATGAAAGAAGCCATGAACGTGATGGTGTCGTAACTGGGGACAAAGTGCGCAATCTTATGTCGGGAATTGGGAATGAACACAAAAATGCCACAAAAAATACATGGAAAAAAGCGCTAAGACCAATGAGAAAACCGGCAAAGTGCACTTAACAGAACCTGCTTTCACTAAATCCTATCATAATAGTTCGTTTGGATAGACAAGCCATACCAGCAAGCGGAGGTTTGCATTTCACAAATATGCCGATGAAAAGGGACAATTAAAAAATCAAATTACATGCAAACCAGTGAACAACAGCAATGGAAACGTTTACATGTGGTGTAGGAAGTGTGATTTGAGCAAAGTAAACCCACTCACACCTGCAAACTAATGCGGACCACCAGTAGTGGTGTAGCCAAATACCAATAAATATGTCGGTATTTCCTGAGAATGGGATGAAATAGGATGTGATGGAAATCGCCTCTATCCATAAATCCGAGAGCCCTAACATTTTTTTTTCTGGACAAAATTTCCTGAGGTAACAACATAACACCCACGTATGCTGCAGGGATGTGCGGCACCACTCTGTCGGCCAGTGCCGGATTAAGGGAATGTGGGGCCCTGGACCCAGTTTTTTTCGGGGCCCCCTCACCGCTGAGTCAGATCCCCCCGAAAACTAAATTTTCATGTTTTTCAAATAGGCAGCAAAATCAGATAAAATAGCGTCAAAGTTGGTTTTCCTCAAAACAAGACAATATGTTTACCTACAAACGATATGCCACTTCAACATTTGGAGATGCAGTAGCTAAATTTTCAGTTGTTAAAAATTTTACAGTTTTTCTGAAGACGTCATCTCAGTGCGACGCAGGCCGCGTATTTTCCAGTCCTAGCGAAATCGCAGATTGCACTGACGTCACGGCACTAAAAACCACTTTTTTCCACGACTGACGAAAATTTTTAAAGCTAACTCGACCTGACCTAACCTTCTCACCCTACCTTGACCTACCTCCTGATAACCACCCACCACCTGGTGTCCGACTACCGCCTGGTGCATGCCTGCCGCCTGGTGTCCTCCAGCCGCAAAAATTCAAAAAAAAAAAATTGTCTCCTACTTGGTTTCGATCCACTATCCACCGCCCATTGGATTAGCATTCCAGTGCCTTATCCACTAGACCACTGATACTGCTGCCGATATTCGCTCTCGAGATTGCTTTTGATCAGAAGTGCTTCCGTAGCGTCTGCTTCAAAAAAATGACATCAGTGCATCCTGCGATTTCGGTAGGTTTTCGAAAACACGCACGCATGCCTTCCAAATATATCCAATGAAATGTACAAACTCATCTCGCAGGTCAATGTGGAGATCCTCAATGTTCCGTTTTGGGTCATTTTCCCGGTGAGTGGTGGGGCCCACCCCCTCCTCCTGCTCCTCCGCCTCCCGACCCTGTGGGTTGTGGGCAAACTGAGAGGAAAAAATAAAGTGGGCTGCCTGGGTGGTTATAGGCAAGGGACCCCAATCTACCCTAATGAAATGGTGGAAAATTGAAAACAAAAGAAAAGGATTTTGCAGGCAATCTGACAATCTCTGATTGTACAAAAACAAAAGGCCGTCCGGGTGGCCGGAGGGTTGGGGCCCTCAGAGGCTGGGGCTGCTCTCCTGAATGTTGGAGGAATATCGAGAAAAAAGGATTTTTTACACGAAACTGAGAGAGAAAAAAGGCAACCGGGCCCGGTGAGGCCTTCAGAGGACGTGCCGGGGCCCTATTGAACTGATGTCTGTGGAGTAAAATCGGAACAAAAAAAGTAACTGAATGCTTCCAAGTCCTTGTTCCGATGCAGTTCCCCTTTTTTCAGCTCTGGCCTATAGTGTTAATTGTTACTGTTTTAAGCAAACAGTAAAAGGAAATCAGGCCGCCCCAGAGGGGCCCTCAGAAGTCTACTGAACTCTTGACACTTTCGAGGAGATAAACAGGGAGCAAAAAAACAAGAAATTTCGGGGAAAATACTGGGAGCAAAAAACGCCCACTGGGTGGGGATCTAAAAAAGGCCGCCCGCCGAGTGTGGGGCCCTCTGAGGCCGGGGGCCCCTGGACCCAGGTCCAGTCGGTCCATAGGGAAATCCGGCACTGCTGTCGGCGCTGTAGGCACCAATGGGTGGCAAGTCCCAGTGCCGACAACAGAGTGATTTGCTGGCACCCTGCCTCCGGCAGTGCAACATGTGACCGAACAACACCAGTTTCACAAATTAGCATAAAAAGTGTCAGGTCAAAAGTGATTGAGCCTGTGGAGTGGAAGATAAAAGCCTGTGGAGTGAACAGATTGACAGAGATGGCAGCAAACGGTGGAGCAGAGAGCTAACGGATGGCAGATTTGGGAAAATGACATCATAGCGAGCGGATAGAAGGATTTGGTAGAAGGGATTCCCTGAAGGTGTCATTCCAAATCCATCATTTATTTGGCCAGCAGCTCTTACAGCTGAGAGATAGGTCGCAAGGAATGGAAATCTTCCAGGGTTTGGAGTTTTTCCAAGGCGATCAACCTCCTCACGAAAACTCTGAACCCTGGTTCCCTCCCTTGCGACCTGTCTGTCCACCATACGAGGTCGCTTGAAGGGGTTTTCCACCTGGTTTTCCGAATTACCAATAAAGTACGGATCGAAGGTGCAAATAGAAGACACCTCTATGGCGCCAATACGGCGCTGGTGCTGACGAAAAATTTTGGTGCCGCATATCACGAGCTGATGCACAAGCTTTGGGAAGTAATGGGCCTGTTTCCTTTCCGTTGCATTGTTGGTTTGTGCTCGATTTAAAACTTAGGATTTAAATGATTTAGCGATTCATGGCAGGACAGCTGGATTATCCCGCAATGCCACACACAGTCCAAACAGAATAAAAATAAAACATTGGACAAGCTGCATTGCAACCCAGAGAACCCCAACATCTAAAAATTGTCAGCATCCAAAAGAGGATTAACATTTTCCAGTCCAGTAGTAATCATTAATCAGACGGCTCCACAAAAAAGCTCGGACAAAGAAATATCTCAGGGTCAGAGGTGGATGGCAAATGACGAAAACAAAAATTTTGCCAGACAAATTTTTCGAAAAATCAAACGGAAGTTTACAAGATTCAGAGGAAATTCTCACCAGATTTACAATCCTAATTAACAAAAATCATGCCCATACACTCCAAATTTTGGTTCCGTTCAGAATCTTGCTTTTCCAGAAAAATTCAGGTCAATCCTGCTTTTCGTGCCAAGCGCTGAAGCTGAAATGGAGCAGTTAAGAATTCTGTCGCAAGTAGTGCCACCTTTTCACTCGAGGATGAGTAAAACAAGAGAAACAAAAAGCTGCCGTGTGATTGACTACTAACTAGGAAGTGGCCAGAGAGAGCCCCAAAACCGATAGGCTGGTTTCTAAGGAGCAGCACAAGAAGAGAAAAATGAGATACAGCAGTATGTAGAAGAAAGAACGCCAATAAGCACAACAACACCATGCAACAAAAACATGCCCACAAGCAGCATAAAAAGCCAAAAACCCCAACGTTAGATCACTTGCAAATCTGGATAATAGATGGCTGAAGAGAGGGAGGTCAACTGTCAGGCAGCAAATACACAAACCCACTTTCCGGCCTTGCCTCCTTCCAATTCTACTCTACCCACCCACCAAACCAGATCAGAATAACATCCAAAGGCAATGTCAGAGCCTAACGAAAACATCATCATGCTGTTAGTGTTATGAAACAAAACTCACTCCCTGGAGTTGGCCTCGAGGCTCTTCCGTCTAAGCTCTTGGATGGTGATCCCATTGGACTGTTCCCATGCTGCCTTCTCGCTCTCGAATTCCCGCCTCCGTTGCTCAAGTTCCCGCTTCTGTTCCTCGAGGGACTTCTTCATCTGCTCATGCCTCCTTTGGAGCTGAAATGAGGGGTTGCAATAAATCATAGTTAAATCACAATGTTTGCTTTTTTCATTTTGAGCCAGCATGGATCGGATGTCGAAGGGCCATGACGGAGGTAGGGAAATACACAGCCAAATTCAAATATTCTACCACAACGAGAGAACGATGGGGAAATAATGAAAAATAAAAAGCAGGCCCAAAGAAAAAGATTCACCTCATTCAAATCGAGAACCAATAAGAGAGATTACCTGCCACCGACACAACCACAACTGGCTGGCTGGCTTTTTTGCAATTTCCATCTCTCTTTTCACTACCGGAGCTCCCATGCGAAGTTTCGGTCATGTCTTTCCGAAAACATATCTGACCATTCCAAGACTGAGAAAGACAAAGTCACGCAAGTATTTCCAAAAAAAAAAACTTTCTACTTGCACAGAGAAGATGGATGTGTACAGACAAAATATAATTCTGTTGCTTTTCGCAACATGGGCAAAACATTTCAAGAAAAGAGATTGGATTTATTTTTGTCTGTGTGCAACATGACGTAGTTTCTCAAAAATGCTAACGGACCCACAGGATATGGTTACTGTATCGAACTCTGAAATGTGAATGGGTAGAAAATAGGACCCAACAAGTGTACAAAAATCCAAACGGGATGGGGGCAACAGTAACGCACTCCATTTTCAAGGAATACAGACAGCTGGCTCTCATGCCCCCTGCGAAGGTTGCCTGCCTGCTTGAGAGAAGCACAAAAGCAGGTGGAGTAGCAAAAACGCCGGTGATAGAAGTGCAACAGCCGGTGGGCCCGGGTGGGCGATGCAAGAATCAGGTGGAAAAAGCACAAAAGCAGGTGAGAGAAGCACAAAAGGTTGGTGAGAAAAGAACAAAAGATTTTTACGTCATTCTCTGAATCCTTTATCTTCTGGTGCTTCTCTCCTACTTTGATCTTGAACACCTGCTCCATATCGTGTTCCAGTTTCTTCAGCTTTGTGTCATGCTCTTTCTTTGCCTCTTCCATCTCTGCCAATGGATTTCTGAAAGAAAATAGAACATGAAGAGAGTGGAAGAAAATACATGAATTTGTTTACATAGTTGCCAATCAGACAGCATTTGAAAAGGCGTAAAGTTCCAGAAGATGAAGTGTGGTGGACAGAATATAATAAACTGGAAATTTCTAAAAAATCTGAATCGCAATTATTTACTCGTATGTAGCAATGCAGCTGCATAAAGAAAATGTGGAAACAGACCAAAATTTTTAACTCAAAAAAGATGCGGAAATACCTGTTAATAATTTTCAGCCACAGTAGCAAAATGCACAATCAAGATTCCATCTTTGGCCTTTGCTTTTGGCGAACATTCTTTCACCAAAACTCTTTGCAGCAGAACAAAGCATGGCCTTTCTTGAAACCACCATTTGTTTTGTTTTCTGGTTATGACACCAAATGTTGGGATGTCTGCAATGCGGTGAAACATGGTAGGCGGTTTTCAGGACTTCCCAATGAAACCTAGACATGTTTTTTCTGGTGTTTTTCTTTTCTTTGTCTTTCGTCGATCTTTTTATTTTTGCAGTATTTTTCTTGTTTAAGGTAGAGTCAGGGAACAATAATGACTCCCATGATCCAACGTAGGCAGATGTATAAAGGGAATCATCCTTGTTTGTGACTGTACCTGCTTGCAATTGAAGCACGTGCACCACGAACGGGTTCAATTAAATTTACCATGTCGAATTTAATACGCCTTGTCCGTTCGTAGAGTTTATCTTGGAACACAACAGTTTCGCACCCTCACGGGGAGCTTCTTCAGGTATCTCTGATTGAGGATCCTCAATCAGAGATACCAGTCAATTCCACTGAGCATTCAACTATTCAGTCATGCCTCAACACTCTCCAGTGCCATGTGTCTCCTTTGTTTTTTTTTAACCTTTTTTTCATCCAGTTTTAACTCCACCGCATTCTTCAGTTCATCTATTCGTCCATTCCTTATCTCATCTCTCCCATCGATCTCTGATATTTTACACCTGAGGAAGCTCCCCGTGAGGGTGCGAAACTGTTGTGTCGCAAGATAAACTCTACGAACGGACAAGGCATATGGCATATCAAATTCGACATGGTAAATTTAAGTACCTGCTTGCAAGGTTTTGCTTTGCTCGCAACTTTTTAAGGGTCATACCCCGGCCCCGCCCCCTCCCAGCAAGACCAAAATTAGAACCGCAAAAGATGAGGTGCCGAAATTTTACACACCCTTTTGGGACCATCAAAAGAACACAATCTGCAAATTTTGAGCACATTTTCAAAAAACCCAGTTTTTAACACATATTTATGTGTCAAACTGGAAGCCCTTATGGCGATTGCCAACTCTTGAACTCTTCACCAAATTTGAAATGAACATCCTCAAAGCATTTACGTGGACTGTTCAAGCAAGACTGGGACTGGTGATATTGCTCGGCTGCTCCAATTATCTCAACTCTCCCACTTGGTGAGCTGAAGTATCTGGTCTTGTGCTACGTGCTTGCCTATATTAGTCATTCACACTTTTCCCCCTCTTTTTGGATGATTATTTTTGTGTGATGTTTTTTCGCATCCAGCTTTTGTCATGAATTTGCAATATGAGCAGCGTGGGGCATTGAAATTCTTATGCTGCCTGAGCAAAATGGCTTACGGAGATGAGGCACTGCCCTGGGCAATCATTGATATGATGACAGGAGAATCACTGCTACAAAATGATCCGTCAATCATTCTAATTTTTTCACGAAAGAAAAATAACGGAAAAATAAAAAAATGATTGCCAAGAATAATTATCACGTAAATGCTGTTGTTATTACTTACTTTGAAGGTATGTCACTCGGTTTGTTTTCATTCGAGAAGGAAGACAGCTTCCTGACCCGGTAATTCTCATAGTGCATGTTGTCAGTGAGATCCTTCAAATTGGTCATGTTTGTTCTGAGGAGGAGATCTCTCAGCGGAATGAAATCACAATGCTCCAGATTCTCAACCTCCACAATACCCCACGGGTACTTCCTCCCGCGGACCTTCTTGCCGTCCACCTCGATCAGGACGTTGGAGCCGACAACGGCAAAAGGGACGCGGGATTTCATCTGCTGGTGGCGTTTGTTTCTTCCTCTTCCTCCGCATCTGGGAATTCGTACACTTTGATCTTGTTCTGAGCTATCTCATTCAATATCTGAAAAAACAATTTTGTTGGACAATTTGTTTGACATCGGGCCAAAATGAAAACCATTTACCACAGTAACTTGCCCTCTGCGTTTTTGCGGTGTCATTACCATTGGGTTTCAGAAGATTGTGTGTTTGCATTTGAACTTGCTGACCTTTTTTCAAGGCACATGGATCAGCTCAGAGATGAAAATACAGGCTGTCTCGTCAGCTATACCTAGTCAGTTTCGTTTCTGTTGTTGATTTCTTGTGTTTTTTTTTTTTTCTCTCTTTTCTGCAGGGAATGTTTGCACTGCGAACATTTCTGACGAAACATTTCCCAACTGTTTATCGCAAGACGCGGTTCTATTGAAATGCCCCCAAGATCCCCAGACGTGACTCCGATGGATTTTTTCATGTAGGGATACATCCGGGAGCAGGTTTATGCTCCCAACCTCAAACCCCGCAATCTCTTGGAGCTTCAGGAAAGGATACAGGTAGAAATTCATTCATTTGATAACCAGTTATATCAGAAGGCATACTGCAGTGGGGCAACTCAGCTGCAAGACTGCAGAAAAATCAGATGGCAACCAATTTCCCTCCTGCCACATGCAAGAAGGCGTTTGCAGGTGTAAAATAATAAAAAAATAATGATAAATAATAATAATAATTTAAACACCTGCGCGAATAGCACCGCCACCACAAACATCCCAAACACCTCCTCCTTCCAATACGACACCACCAGTTATTATTTGCAACAATTAATCGATTTCACACAAACCACCGAGTCGTCTAATCAATGCAAATACCAAAATTGACCGGGTATTGCTGGGACACCCAAATGATCTGCAACCAGGGTGGCGACTCAAATTTGAAAACAACCAGACAAAGAATAAGGTACTACCAAAAGCATTTGCAAAAACATTCTACCACTGCTTACAAGTACATCATCAGTGAGCCATTGAGTAAGCAGATTGCAGATCAGCATCATGCCATGACTGATTGAATAAGATCAAATAAATTTGCCAAACTTCATGAAAGAAGACACAACTAACTTGTTTTTTGAAATGCACACATTCGTCAGGGGTCATTGTGTCAGCCTTCCCGATCACAGGGATGATGTTGACCTTATCGTGCAACTTCTTCATGAACTCCACATCAAGAGGTTTCAATCCGTGACCCGATGGTGCGATGAAGTAGAGACAGCAATGAACCCGGTTGTCTGGAACTGACTTCCTGCTCACTCGGGACTCAGCGTTCAGGTATTCCTCGTATTTTGATTCAATATAGTTAGACAGGGGTTGCCAACTAAAAAGGGGAGAGAAAAATATGGAAAGATTGAACATGCCTTGCAATCGATCATCCTGGCAATCGAAGAGCTAAATAAAGTCTGTTTGTTTTCAGAATGGTCCGCGCCCTTTTTGCAGTCAGGGATGCACAAATTTGTGCAAAAACGGGA